>WOVY01012553.1:600000-843922 GCA_013436015.1 Rhipicephalus annulatus | reverse complement strand
TTTATTTGCCTATTAAATAAACGCAATATGCAAGGGCAGCAAGGCTTCATTGTTCTGTAACGCGCATTATGCATATCCTGTGAAGTATATATAGATCCAGCACAAGTTCATACACGATAGCACGCGTTTATATTTTTGCCCAGACGCAATGAATGGAGCTCGACAGGTGGCGCACCATTGATAATGATGACCACTTTCTTCGTTCAGTAGTGTGTAATCAGTGCATGCTGATATCTATTAGTGCAGTCTAAAAGAATACTGGCACCCCTGCCATGGGCACTCAACACCCTTGTGCACCTTCTCGCACCCTCCTCAGAGTGCTAAAAAAGTGATGGACATCGAAAGCACCCTTCCTTAAGGGTGTTTTTTTAAACCCCTACAGTTTTTACATGTACACCCTATTCTAAGGGTGCATTAAAAGCACCCTTTTTGGAAGGTGCTGAATTAACACTTAGGGTGTCGTCCACGGGACAAGCTCATTTACACCCTTCTGGGTGTAAAATTTTTACTGTGTACACTTTATGAAAATATAATTCAGAGTGGTCGAGTAATTACTGCAAGTGCGAGAAATTTAGCGGCTGGTGGCTACAGCCAGGATGTCATTCTTTTAAATAACTTCACGTTTTATTTCTCGACACACACACAAAAATCAAGTTTCTCAGGCTAAAAAAAATTGAGAGAGACAACGGGAAACTGCACGTTATCATTTTGTTTCAAACGCACCATGTAAGCTGTACCACGTGAAACAAATAAAGAAAAAAAGACCCACAGGACAAGTGTCATGAAAACATTTTTGCTCATCTATGGCAATTAATTGATGTTTATAAACACTTGTCGAAGCTGTAATAACTTTAACATGCAGAGAGACGGTACAAAAAAAACAGGGTGGTGAAGTGAGATGTAAAGCCTGGCTGATACGGCATGACATTTAACCGCCATCGTATGTTGTTCGTAAAGATCTATGGTGTACTTCTAATACAAGAATCAGGAATGTAGAATGCGTATCAGGCAGCTAATTTAGCTACACGCAAACAAACGGCTGTGGCCAATAGATACAAATGTAAAGAAGAGAGGGGAGGATAAGACATTCAAGTGAAAGGTGATGTGACTAAATGCAGAGCAGTGCGTCACTTTTGCGAAAGCGTAACAGCAGAAGCCAGTATGTGAGATAAGTAATGAACAAGGCCCGCCAATACACAACATTAGGGAGCCGCAAAGCAATAAAAAAGTAACCTTTTCTAAACATTTCATGGAGCGATTTATAATTAACTTTTGTAGTTAACACATAATTCGAAAGCTGTGGAGATTGGAATCCTACCACTGAAAATGGGCCATTATTCTTCGAGTTTAATTTCGTTCAGTTTATGCCATAAGTACTATGTTATTCAAAGGGAACAATTAATGGCTGGTATGCGTTCCCTAGCGTAATAGCCTGTGGAAATCACTTAAATGTGCAAAAAACGAGTCCCTGAAGAAAGTCCGCCTTCCTTCTTTCGCTGTAATCACCATGCATTTTCAAGAATTGCAGGTGCCTTTCAGCTAACCGAATGAATCAGACTGGGATATTACATTACTTAGGGTGTCGCAGTCATATTTGATTCGACAGGTCTAGAATAATTCAAGATGTTCCCGCTGCAAAAAGCCCAAATCTACCAATATGAATTTTTTTTGCGCGTGTGGCATATGGGTGTAGTTTTAAGTGCTGTTTGCTGTTTAGTTGAATTACTCCACGTGACAATGATTTATAGAAATTAATCTAGTCACCCTTATTCGGTCGCGTCGCGAATGCAAGTTTACGAAAACCACTGATGTTAACGTATTAGTCATGAGTCTAAAAAACTGCGATGTCGTTATGAGGTACACCGTATTTGAGGACACGGGAAATTTAGACCACCTGTGGTTTTTTCACGAGTACCTAGTGAAACCTCAAGCATTTTCGCCCTCACTGAAAATCGACTGCCATGGCCGGGATTCGATCCCATCGCCTTCGGGTCAGCAGTCGAGCACCCCAACCACTGGACCACGTGGCGGGGTGGTCAGGTAACGTATTAGCAATGGAATCTCGGCAACTAGACCATGTAAAGCGAACTGTTTTACTGTGAACCTTTCGACCCAGCTGCCTGATATTTTTGGTGGGGTCCCGTATCACACTCCACATATATCATCAGGGGATGGTCGAATACACAGCAATACCTTAACCTTTTGGAAAAAAATCTCTAAGCTTCTTTTCTCTATTGCACAATAAGTTCAGTGACATGGTAAGTAAAGATATCCCAGCGATGCGAATCTATTGAGTGTGTTTTAATTAGATTGTGTAATCAATTATTATAATATTGCATTCGAACATACGTTTTCGTTCCTTTAGTTAGTCGTGTGTATGTAGACAGCGTCTCTCTAGATATACGGGCTCTTTAAAATGAGGAGTAGAGACTGTTTTGCTATATTTAGGTATATATTTGCACGAAAGAAATACTTTACCATGTTATTCTTTCAGTTCCTTTACATTTTATTTCTGTGGCAATGAAGCTTGTTTGCGGAACCATTTCCTTTTCCAGCATCTATTTCGATGATTTCTATGAGTTGTGTGCAAAAACTACATGCACGCTGATCAACTATGATATACACGTGGGCCTTTTCGTTTGTGAAAGAATATGCAAAGGAAATAACTTCTTGTTAAATGTCCACGTCTTTAGGCAAAATAAATTTCAACTTTTACTGAATACCATGGCTTTCGGTGGCAAAAACATGATATGATATGAACGCGGTAGTGTTCAAGAGCACGTTTCGCTGGTATTCCTGAGTCGACGTCGATGTTGGCGTCAATAGTTGTGACTAAGAAGTCATCGTGTCCATGACCAAGGAATCGAGAAAGATATTCAAATAAAATAATAATGAATTTTCATTCAAAACGAAAATGAAAGCTACGTCACCTGCGTGGAAAGCACGTGTTATACCAAAGAACCACATTACTATACTTTAAGATGCCTTGGAAAATACACTATATGAATTTCATGTAGTACATGGAGGTTCCTTAGCGCATTTTATATATAGTCGCAGAATCCTGGAATCGTACCGGCTGTCAAAACAAGTGAATTGGTTGTTTTAAGCTACCCACTCATTACATGGTGTGTGACTGCGGAAGTGCACGTGGTACCTCCCGGAAGAGTACTGGGTAAGTACTTCGCCAAATAGCTACAGGAAGACGTAGTGGGCAATCGGAAACTCTTACATTCACTATACAATCTGAGATATTTGAAACGGCCAATGTTTGTAACGCGCTCAGAAGTTCCTTTCTTCGTGGCATTGTTGGAAGTATGTGCACGGGGCCCCATTACGCTATCACGTTCGGCTCTCGAAGGCGAAGCTCAAGTGCCCTCCACTCTGATCGTTTTACTTAATCATGCACAAGGGGTATTGTGTCACTTTCATCGAAATGCGACCACCATTGCCCGAGAATATATAGTAGTTTTATGTTCAACAGCACAAGGTCAGTTATGATGCGTTATCCTAAACGTTGCGTAATGTACGCGCTCTGACACTCCCGCAGAAGTGTGTGTTTGTGTGTGTTTGCGTGTTCGTGTGCACCTACTTTCTGCTGTTATTCTCTCTCTTTCCATGCATTCATTCCCTTCTTAGCGTTTACAAAGAAAAAGCTGTTATGAAATCACAACAATAGCCTTTTCTAGTGGCGTAGTTCGGCTGCTGCCAGTGTCCGTAACAAGTGGCTCGTACGTTAAGAAGAAAGAAAAACGGAGGTCGAGTAAAATTTGAACCCAGAAACTTTGCGTTGCATTCGTGCCGGGGCAGTCGGGACGAGCCACGTCTGTACTTCAACCTTATTCTCAAAAGGACCATATACAGGCCTAATTTATGGTGAGGCATTACGTTAACATATATGATAAAGCTCAGTCGAAGAATGAAATAGCACATTAGTCTCGCCCTACGAATTGCCTAACGAGTGAATTCATTAAGGTTTCGCACGAAGCTGCAAACGCCTCAACCAAGAGAGTTTCATACGATAATGCCCAGAGAAGTATATGGTGCGGCGATCGTGTACCCGCATGGGAAATAGGGGTATAGTACAGGCTTCCCATTGAATATATTTAACTTGCAAACTTTCTACAAATCTTTTTCTACAGTTTCAGTTTTGTTCGTCACGCCGTATAAATAGGGGTGGTCGGTGCAAAGCGCTAAAGCAGCGCCTTTGTTGTTCAAGAGGCTCAAGACCTCTAGGTCTAAAATTTGCTGCAGCTATGGAGCTTTACAAGTCGTATTTGACAGTTAGAGCGAAGTGTCGTCCACTCACCGCTGTGCACAGATGTATCGTCTCATGCTAGCGCAGAATATTACATAGAGTTCCCGTTTTTATGTGAATTCGTGTTGCTAAAACTTGTTTAGATTGACTGCAAGATGACGGCGAAGCTAAACCGCTCCGTGACGCTCCTCTGACTTATCTTCACAAAAAAGTGAGAGATGCGGTGGGGCCAGGCCACTTAGACAGACGCACCTGGCTTGGCAGCACACGTAACGTAAAGTGTTGTTCACTTAATACTGCATTGCTATTTCCACAAATATAATGCGAACGTTCAAGGGCAAAACAAGAATGCTTGTTTTCAAATGTTTATGATTGTGTGCAGATTATTGAGTGCCTTGAGGTGGTAAATATCAAATGTCCTGGGCAATTAAGCGACATGTAAAGCTCTTCGCTTGCTCCAGTAAACTTTCTTTTTTATGCATTTAGCAAGGTCGTTCTAACGCACATCTCCGACACAGCTATGACAGAATTAAGTTTCTTTATGTTGTCGTATATAGAGGTATACAATTGAACGGATGTGAACGGGAATCACTCCCTCTTTTCAATATTGAAAAAAAGAAAAACTTCGGAAGCCGAGCAAGTAACAGCCTCGCCAACTGGTTACAAAATTTAGGCTCTACATTTGCCTGACGTGACGCAAGACGAGTGATGTAATGCCGGTCAAAGGCGCCGTTGATGAAACCTGTGTGGCGCTTTTAACCTGGACATTTGAGATCCAAAAAAAACTGCATAACAAAAAGTAAATACAAAATTCCTACGCCTGTTGCATCCGGAAGGTAATTAAAATCTGAAAGACGCCTTGACGCACAGTGTAAAGGTATAAAAAATGATAGAAATGATATAGAGCGGAAGTAAAATCTAACGATCTCTCGAGGAACTGCAGATGCGTTCTTCACACTTTGTGTTATTACTTGTCCCATGGGAAGCAAACTTTGCAGAATCTCGCTCCATGCAGACGGAGTCTCCAGAGCACCTCTCTAGTCTCCCCACGTTTCTGCTTCTTCTTATTATAATTATTCTTTTTTATAGAGAGGACCACTATTCTTCTTCATATGCAACGGAAAGTGCACGCAGAAAAAGGTCACACCTGCAATAAAGGCTGTACGTACCTCAGGAGATAGTTTATCGCGCGAAGCCAGTCGGTGCGGCAAAAATATAGTGGTTACGGGAAAATATTGTAAATCTCGCTTTATGCTTTCTGGCTCGTGTTTTCTACTGCGTCCATGCCGGCCGAAAATATGGCGTTTGCACAAGCTTCATCTTTATGACATAGAAAGGAATCCCCCTAAGTGCGCAGTGATGTGGCACGAACAATGCAAGGCGGTGAAGTATTAGCGCAACGAACGTGAACTTGAAAGAATCATGCAGATTTCAAGGGAGAATTGAGACTGGGACCGACACGTTTTGTGTTTAACCTGTATCGTCCAAAAAAACATACTGCAGCGAGACCATTCGCTCTATCAAGTGTGAAGCGCCTTAGGGTCTCGGCTTGTCGGCGTCTAATGTCACCACAGTGTGTCCCCACAGACAATGAAAATATAGAATAAATTGCAGATGAATACATGGATGGGATTTATTTTCTTGAAGACTTGATTATTAGGCATCGATCAATGATTTGTATAGTTGTGTGGACCTCAATAAAGAGTGCAAACCCCTTATTTATTTTTTGCGACCTGAAAGATTTGACGTTAGATTGAGCAAGAAGCTGGCGGAAGCTATTCGCGGACACTGAAGGAAGCGCCTAATTTTACTGTGTGCTTGAATAAACGTGGAATCTGTTAACCTCTTGTGCTAGGACTAACCAGACACGTGCTGGCAACTGTTAAAAACAAGCCATAGGATGCATTAATCTATCCGCTTACCTTGAGGGGCATAGTAAAAAACTAATTTAACAGTGATAATTTGTCCATTATATACGTCCTTGGAAGATGTGTAGTTGGAAACGTTTCTGAGCCTGTATTTAGATGAAAAAACGTCTTATTGTATAGTTGAACAGAACAGAACATTTCAGCCAGGCGGATGCTAGACGCATTACTGGCGATGCCAGCGGATTAATGGCATAAAACACGAAATATAAGCTTTATGATTTTGGTCCTTAGAGTTCGGGGTTAATTCGAGAATATTAAAAAAAACTTTGTGAAGCTAATATTATACAAGCATACAATTTGTACTTAAGAGCCTGATTTTTTAACCGTAGACAACGTAAGGATGATTGCTCTGCAGCCTTTGCTCTCAATTGATTGACTCTCAATTGATGCCTTGACTCTCAATTGATTTATTGAGAGTTTTAAATCAGCAGTTCTCGTGACTCGAACGTGTTTTAGTTCCGCAGCTGCATTGATTTCAGGCTCATCTTACCACACACTTCGAACACGACAGCATGTATCTATTTTCAACGTAACTTTCGGAGCTCCAGCTAAAGCGCACAGCAGAATATGGCATTATCAGTAACCACAGAGACAGGCACAATCGAGAGGCTTTGCTTTAAAGCGGAACAGGTATGTGAAAACGTCACACGGTAACAGCGTTAGTATGCGACATCGCCTGTCTGACGAATCCACCACACTTCCAAAAAAATACAAAAATTTAGGCACAAATCAAATTATGGCATCTAAAGTAGAAACAAACTTCAGATTAGAAAGGATTTTCAAAACTTTTCTTAACATGCTGAAAATAAAGACTTACCTTTTGCCTTCCAATTTCTTGTCTCACAGAAGTGAGACTCTCTAAAAACAAGATAAAGTGATTGCAGAGACACTGAAATATGATTCATTAGATGGCAGGGAAGTCGACCTGGGCTATTTTACTAAAGCTAACTCTGCACAGGAGAAGAGGGACATTGGTGAAAAAAAAGAATTTGTTGCCCAACAAACGTATGCCATCTCTTTTTTTTTCACGCACAATCTCCTTGTGGAGTCAGCTTTCACAGGATGTTGCTGACTGTCACAAAAACATTGTTGAGAGGCATACTTTTACACTCATAGGTACAACTTTCTTTTTTCTGTTTTCTGTGTTATTCTTGTTTTCCTGTTTATGTAAGCTTATGCTGGTATTCTCCCCCTGCAATAATGCCTTCAGGGAGTGCACTTACATTGAATAAATAAATGAATAAATAAAAAAGGCAGTCACATAGCATCCTCTGTACGATGGTCCGGACAACGTACATGCAGTGAATCAAAGCCAGTAACGAAAATGAAGCTGTGCCGGAGTCGTTTTCTCTTCGCGAATAATCAGGGCTGATGGGTAGGATCCCTCACTCTGACAGAGCTCGGGGATTATACCTGTTGTCTCATGTCTTAGCACCAGTCATCCGCAGAAAAACAAGTGCGCGTCTAAGCCTTCGCTAAACTTCAGGGATTAACACACACGCTTCTGAGCAAACGACCCGGATGTTCTGTTTTTTTTACTAGAAAAAGTCCGAACCTGTGGAGAATGAGGACTGCCAAAGAAACAGAGAGAGGAGAAATATAGAATTATTTGCATAGAGAGCTAGAAAGCTTCGTTTGCCTTTTCACATGACATGCTACTCTAGGTGCATATGGGACGAGTATCGAGTCGAACGCAGATGAATTATCTTCGAGCCCCCTTCACGGTAGTGCAGAAAGGGCAGCGACTATACTCCGCGGATTTTTTAGATAGGGCATCGTTGCTAGCCCTGATATATGATGTGTGCTGAAAAGCACAAGTGAACACGCTTTATGAATTTGCAGCTGTCAGCACTCACGCAGACAATGCGGAATCAGGGTGTCGACGAAACATATTTAAACACCCTGGAAGAAATTTACACAGGATCAACGCCCACCATAGCACTCTATAAAGAAAGTGACAGAATATTAATAAAGAAGGCTGTATAACACAAGCGGATACGATCTCACCAGTGCTGTTTCCCGCGTGCTTACATGACGTTCTCAGAGGCCTAGCTTCGGAAGAGTTAGGAATACGAGTTAATGGAGAGTACCTTAGTAACCTGCGTTTCGCTGATGACATTGCATTGCTGAGTAACTCAGGGGGTGAATCGCAGTTTATGATTACTGAATTAGAAAACGATTGTAGAAAGGTGGGTCTTAAAATTAATGTGCAGAAACTAAAGAAATGTACAACAAAATTGGTAGAGAACAGCGCTTCGAGATAGGCAGCAGTGCACTTGAAGTTGTAAAAGAGTACGTCTACAAAGGGCAGGTAGCAACCGTGGAGCCGAACCACGAGATTGAAGTAACCGGAAGACTAAGAATGGGGTGGAGCACATTCGGCAAGCACTCTCAAATTATGACTGAATTGCCACTATCCCTTCAGAAGAAGGTATATAACAGCTGCTGCATCTTTCCGCTACTTACCTACGGAGCAGAAACCTGGAAGCTTACAAAGAAGGTTCAGCTGAAATTGAGGACGACGCAGTGAGATAGAAAAGAAAATGATAGGTGTAATGTTAAGAGACAAGAAGAGAGCAGAGTGGGTCAGGGAACATACTGGGGTTAAGGTAGGTCGCCACCTTCAGAAAACCACTTACCCCACAAAAATGAGTTTTCTCAAATTAAAAATTTCGCGATCCTTGACTATTCAAGGATATGTAGGAAGAAGGATAAGGAAATTATCTCAAGCCGTTTGAAAGTTATGATTATTTTTCAAGCACCCATTGGATGTGCTCAAAACCAAAACTTAAGGTTTACGATTGCACAACGCCTGCTATATCGTTATTAGTGTTTTTGTTAGCCATCTTACGTAATGATAAGTTGCCGACGTAAATTCTAAACCTTGTGGGACATAATTTTGATTTATTTTAAAAGGTCTACTACACGTTTACGGCACCCTGTGATTTCAGTAGCGCTCGTTCTTGCTCGGCTATTTGTGATTTTTGATACACTACCATCCACCTCTCGGACTTAGTTGTGGCCTTTAGAAGGAAAAAAGTTATAGTACTCCGCGAAATATTGCAAAGTATAGGAAAAAAAGAAGCATCGATGCAAGGTGCAAAAATATTATATCAAGCCTGGACCTGCTCTCATGCATGTGAATGAGTACCAGCTGGAGACGCAACAAGAGCTAGAAAAAAGTATATGTTTCAGCTCACTCAAAAGGAAATTGCCACCCTACAATGTACGTCCGAAGCAATGATCCTGGTGAGTAGTAAAGATATTAATCATTTTTTTAATTAATGTGAACATTCGATTCAAATACTTAAAATCGTTTTTCTCAAAACCCGAGTTTTTGCATCTCACACTTACGCGAACAGTGATAACCCTCTCTCTCTCTAATATATATTTTCGCATGAAAGTTTTCCTACTATTTATTTATATGTAGAACTGCGAATTCAAGTAGAATCATTGATAACATGTGTAACTTTTGAATACTGGTCAATTGCGTGAAAAACGACATGGCTGAATATCAACGTTTTCAGTCTTTTTGCAATAACGTGCCATAGCTTAGAGATGTCGTAATCATTGAGGTTAGATGCACAGGGTATTTTTCTCAATACATACATGTAAAGTCACGCTTGAATCGCACTTATCATATTGAAGTTATGGTTATTGGCGATATACGCAGATTTTGGGATATTTCATTTTTTAAAGTTCTTGTTTTTTAAAATTTTTAGAAGTTTCATCATTGTGAACCCTAATTTTACAAATGCCCTACAAACCAAAACCCTATTGATAATTTTTGAACAAAAGCTGTAAAACTTTTTATGAAGGAGGTGACCTTCCTTAAGGATATCATAAAGGAAATTAAGAAGAACAAAATGAACATGAGCCGGGCAAGTAGCGCGCAAGCAGGATAGGCGCTGCTCATGAAGGCATTCCAAGAATGCAATCCAAGAGAAGGCAAGCGGGTGAGAGGGATACAAAAGGTTAGGTGGGAAGATAACATTAGGATGTATGCGGGTACGAAGTGGCAGTAGCAAGCACAGGATGGTGTTGACCGACGGAACATGGAAGAGGCCTTTGTCCTGCAGTGGAGTAGTCAGGCTGCTGCTGGTAATGATGATATGCTGTAACACTAAAACGAACTTTGTGGATGAAAACACCGGTGTATATTCTGTGTTCTTTGCGCTGTCTGCACACTGCCGCAACTCAGTTAAGCAACGCGTTTGCAGAGCTAAAGATGCAAGAGAACAAGTAGAATAGACTGACAGTGAGCATTAACTGAACAGGCATACAGCAAGATTTAGTTAAATACAAAAGCCACAAAACGTCTAAATCGATAAAAGCAGAGCAGCAGAAAAACACGGAGAGCAGAGACGTGGCACTAACAACACGTTCATTTTGGAAAAACTTTCCTCCTAGGTCCGTACAAGGCATACGCAGATAAGAAACCAAAACTTCGCAAAGCTTTTTTCGATTTCAAAGTTTTGTGGCTTTTGTACTTGACTACGTATGTAGCAACTTGCACAACAAGTAACTCTCCTAGACCGCAAGATGCAATCAGTGCGATATGATGCCAGTAAATAAAGAAATAGTTCAGTATGGGCAGTTGCGTGACCTAAAAAATGTAGCACTGAAGACAGATGTCATGTCTACTTCGCCCTTCTGGCAGCCTAAAGGCCGTCAAAACATGCAGCATATAATTAGTGTTTTGTAGGGTCGATAATTTAGCATATATCTTCTACAATGACGGGCAGCGAAGAGTTGCCGCCTGTGAAAATAATAAAACGAATGCGTTTATACTTGTATCCAAACCAACAGTTGTATCTTGAATGTCTTAGTTATTCAAGAGATGATTCTTATGCATATTATACTGCCTTTAAGGGGCCGTGCAGCACTTCTGCACGTACTCAACGAATGCCTTCCTTGAGAAGTTTACTTCCCAACAAATCGACTGCCATAAAATATTTACAACATGACATGTGCAAGTGAACTCACAGGTATTTGTCGCGCGCTGTAAATACTTTCTCATTCCTGTGAACACGCTGAAAGCTGAACGGGTAGCTGCCTACGTCTTGCTGCTCTCTGAATCACCCCCTTAACTTGGCGTGAACCAAAATAAATATGGGAGAAAAAGATTAATTCTTGGCAAAAAATGACGCCCTAGTCGAGACATGAATAATGTCACAATCCCGTCGCATTTGTTGTCAAACACGTCGCACCAGACAGTGGCACATACCTACGGGTGGGTATGTGCCACAGGTAATTTACATTGCGTTAGATGATACAGGTGCTGACGCTCTCCCCACAACATGTTGAAAAGCGCAATCCCAGTGCGTCCAGATAATGTTCGGGCCGTTATCAGTTATCTCTCAGCTTCATCGGTGCCTTGTTAGATGGCGCTACGACGAGTGGGGTCAGCCGTCTCGGTCTCGGCAACACGCTCGGCAGAAACGTGCTTGCTGATGATTCTGGTCATTTGATGATTCTGGGTCATGTGTGACCACCCTGTTTTGATATCATGTTTTTTTTGCTTGTGTACGTTCAATGCGATTCTATCGACGAAGGTTACATAAAAGTGCTGACAGGTTCTCGAAATGGCTAGAACGTGTTTCGTACCAAATCGCCATTCTGCCTTCGGACTTGTGCGAAGCGTGTGCCTCTCTCAAAAGTGCCGTCTGACAGTGACCTTCTGACGGTGATCTTTGACATAAATTTCTGAATTCACATCGCAACACCTAGCCATGACTAGCCACATCACTTTAGTATGCTGTATATGAAATACTTGCGTGATTCCAATATTTATATATGTTGTGGAACAACTGCCTTGCTCTTGTGTGCTTGATATGAAATACTTGCACGTTTCAAATATCTATTTATATCGCGTTCACATAGAGTTCACATATGAGTTCACATATGAGTTCCTCGTTTAACCGAGGAACTCATAGAATAAATATCACAGTTCAAGCAGAAATTGAAGTCTTGCATTCTGAGTGACATTAAAGCATTCTAAAAGAGAAAAATGACAAGTATCAGAACTGCATTTCAAGTATAGACCTTTGAATCAGATTATACTGTTCATTGAACGTCCATTAAAGTTGTACTGCTGGCTATCCAATTTTATGAATATCACCCGTTACTCCTGTGATACAGCCATCAAGTCGGGTTATCGTTCATTGCAGCTGGGTATCTTGCGCTGAAGTTGATTTCTGTGGCAGTGTCCAGGGCTACCATCCTGTCGAGCACCAGCGCTTCATATCAGCTTATCACTTCTGGTGTTGCTAATACTGATGTTCCTGATGGCATTTCTGAGCAAGTGCAAACAATTGGTTATGTAGACATCCGCAACTGTACAGCATATATCTGTGCATGCAATATTTGTACATATATTAGCGTCTATTCATAGCGTGTAACTCAATAAAAAAATACAACACAGTCACCTTCCATCCGCATGCTTCGCATAACGTCGGTTCCCAAGGTGCGTTAGATCTGCCGAATTTTTCGTCCAGACATTTCTGGTAAGAAGTGACTATGTGGTAGTGTTCATTGATGCACAATTTCCACCTATTGTTCTTCTATCACTCTATTGAAACGTGGCACAGCTCATGGTATCAGTAATGTACAGTCATACCACACGCAAAACTTTTCTTCAATATTTGCTACCATGGGTCGTTCGCTGTACAGAAGACAGATGGCATACGAGGACAATGTACGTCACAGATGGTAAACTATGAGCTGAAATTGGGGGACCCTAAAGCTTCACCTTTAAGAGTTGAACGCGATAGGAAAATCCAACCCTTAGTGTACCCTTCAATCGCTAAGTGCATACTTATTAATTTGATTGGTTACATACACACAAACGCACACAAACACGCACACAGTAGATTGGACCGGCGTGCGCTATAATCACCAAATGGGTTCTTTTTCGTCGTGACACCTGTCAAACAAAAGACGTTAAAGGGGCCCTGAAACACTTTTTCAAGTAACCATGGAATGAATTCTCTAGAAGAGCTTATTGCCACACGAATTCAACGTGAGAAAAAATTTACGAATCCGTCCAGTTTGAGTAGAGTTACAGAGGTTTTTCGCATGCTGCAATCGCATTATCTCTTCTCTAGTGCCGACGAAAGCGCTGGAAGATAAGCAGGGAGCGGTGGCGGGGCAAAGAAACTACCGCGCCTGATGACCTTGAGCAGTTTTTTTCTTCGAATGCGTGGCTTTCTCAGAGTGATCGCGCGCGCATGCGTGGACAAGTAAGGGCCTCCTACGGCTATCTTGGTAACTTGAGTTTTCGGTCACAGACACACGGACGATTTTTCGCTCACAACCAACGGGGCCGACGCCGGTGGTGGGTTTTCTGTGACACAGGCTCTTTAACGTTATCGCGTTATTATAGAGCGACTACTTTTTCAAGCTCGAGCTATTACCAGCTAGGAGGGTTAAATAGTCCACCACTAGGCGCTTTCGCGTTACTAATACAATTAGTCAATATTTTAATACCAAAAAAGTGTAATCAACCCTTGTTCGCATCACGTTACAGTGCCTAGTTATAAGTGCAATTTCGAAGGGCCCGCTACGCCATTATTCTTCCTTTTGTGAATCACCAAAGGCCTATACTAGCGGTGCGTAAGACAACACGCCAACTTACGCAACTTCTCACTTTGTTGATGCTTTTGCTGCTGCTGATAATGATGATAATAAAATATGTCTGAGTACTTCGTAAGGCATGGGCTTTCTCGCACTTGCTCCATTCACTCTATGCATAACACGATTCTACGCTTCTGCCATGCACCATTACAAGCGTTAAGGATATTCCTCACATTGCATGACATTCGTATATATATATGGGGTTTTCTTCGCTGGCAAGTCCAAGCGATGGCGGGAATATATTGTTTAACGCCTGCTTGCCCCGCAGAAAGCTTGCGTTCGACTCAAACTAAGATAAAATATTCAAGTGCGGAGGGCTTTAGGGGCCCGGCTTGTCGTTCATCCTCGCTACTCATGTGGTGTGATCACGCTCTCATAAAGCGCTCAATACAGGCCAATAACAAAGCCAGAAATGCTCAAAAGCGGGTTGAAATGTACGAACAAGGTCAAAAATATTATACATAACAAAAAGAATTCTGAAGTAATTAACCTATTTATCTTCAAATTGCAGAAAACACTTAGAAAACATGCACCTGACTCCCATGCAGCAGTATAGATGGCGCCACCGCTTCGTGAAAGCACAATATACCCTCTCACGTGCACTTCCTCTGTGCTTAGTCGCTACATCTGATGCGGCAAACAACCTCAAGAAACACGCTGCTTACGACACGTATAAGTGTGGTAGTTTAGTCTACTTGGTATGACATGACGATAGTTATAGCGCGAGAACAGAACGACGACTAAGGTATGGCGCTCGTTTCCTTCTTGTCCCTTTGTCGTCACTCTGCTCTCACGCTATAACTATCGTAATTGTTACGACACGTATTTCATTTGCCGTAACAATCAGAGTACACCACATCAAAGACTAATTCGCAAATTGCACATTCAGCATGAACATTGTAACTTGAGCCAGTTGGTACGTATTCATCTTGATTTTAACAGAGCACTGGACAACGAGGACTAGAAGAAAGTAAGGGCACAACACGGGCGCTGACTCGCAAATGGTTTTGATAAGAAAAGAACATGCAAATACACTCTAAAAACTAAGAAAATGCCGGGCTCTCTCTTTGGCAGACTACTTTCTCGTCCCATACTTCACTCTCTTCTCCAGGGTAAATCATCTCTTGTTGGGGCAGAGTACAGTGATTTCCCCGAATGGGTCAAAGCACTCCCCCTCATTAGAGTAACATAATGCTGATCGAAGCAGAGTAGCATTACCCCACCGAAGAGAGTAGCAGTACAACTCACGAAAGCAATAGCAGATATTGGGTCGAAATGGGGATTTTTATTGTTTTTGGCGGATTTGCTCGTGAGCGGATAGTCAGGATAGCTAAATACGAGCACCACAAAAAATGGCTCCGTATCTGCATGTTACACCGAAAATGTCATTGAAAGGCGATAGTGTTGCGTCTGGAGAGAGTGAACAAAACATTTATTTGATGTTCTTCGCAAAGAAATCGGTGAATGGTATTCTGGAGGCGCTGCGTTAGGGTGCCTCGAGCGCGTAGCGGAGGCGACCGAGCGCATCAAGTCACGTCACACGTGAGACATGAGCGCTATCTGGCAGTTATTCTGGAAAACGGGATGCGCGCCGTGCACGCCCGTCTCTGAGGTGATAAGGTGTAGAACACAAGACGACGGGTAGGTGCCACCGCCGTGTCGTTTTAGCAAAGCGTTGGAAACACTTGCCGTTTTGTGCAAGCGTTGCATGGCCAGCGCAGCGTTATAAAGACTACGTTATTTAAAATTA
Organism: Rhipicephalus annulatus; assembly: GCA_013436015.1. Taxonomy (NCBI): domain Eukaryota; kingdom Metazoa; phylum Arthropoda; class Arachnida; order Ixodida; family Ixodidae; genus Rhipicephalus; species Rhipicephalus annulatus. Next base: position 828,354 of record WOVY01012553.1, on the reverse strand, counting down.
CTTATGTATGCCTTTTCTAGCAAAAAATACACATACATAATACTGACGTGTTGTTATGGTGCCTCAGATATGCGCAATAATTTCTTTTTAATTGACAAACACAAGTATGAACGCTGAACCTTCAGCAATATCTGGCGAAAAATGTTTCTTGTCCTACGTAATGTTTGTGATTTGTCTGAATTTTTTTGTTTAAAAGTGCGGATTTGAGTGTCTTCACTGTTATCTAAACCAGCCTCAGAATAGGCAACGTGTTTAATGCGTTTGTTTCGGGCTTCGTAAGATCATAACTTCTGTCGGACACTTTTTTTTACAGTAGCACAAAGTAGATTAGCGCAAACAATATTATGAGGGGCATTTCCACTGCCTCGCTAAGTGGTTAGTCATTTCAACGTAAGAAACGTCGCGCTTCTGAAGTGTACATTAAACAATTTAATTTTCTGCTTCACCACCTTGGGTATATTTTCGGCCATTCTTCTTCACGTACTTATTCTCGTTTTACGACTAAAGCCAAAACAACTGTATCCGTACCGTACGTTACACTTAATTACGACAGCATCCCCGTCTGCGATGGTCGTAGGGAAAAACATGATTATTATTATAAGGAAACTGTCATAGCCCTATGCGTCGAGTTTCAATCATGACAGATTGAATAAGATACTATTCGCTTATTTCACTACACAGATACGAAGCTAAAAACGAGGTTATTAAGAGTTTCAAGTGCCTTCTAGTGCAATGAAATTCACTGGAGCGCTCTGAAAGCACAGTTCTTTTTGGTAATCATTTTTAACGCCACAACAAACAAATGCCGTACGTTTACTGCATATAAGCGTGCTTATTAAGCATGTATATAGGCGTGCTAATCACTCTTGGTGTGCCGAGGCATCTGAATGTAATCAAATCGAAGAGTATAACCACGTTTTTACTCGCTCATGCCTGAAGAGTATATGGCCATTCCACTCTCTAAGAGGTAGGTAGAGTAAAAAGCAGTTTCACTCTCTCATTTCATACAGAGTGAAAATGAATTTCACTCTATCTGATGTTTTGCTAGAGTAGAAAAACATTCTGAAAAATAACTTGACCCTTTTATTCCTGCGATACCCTTCATAGCTTTCAGATTGTGTAAAGGTAAAAAAATGAACAGAAAACAGATAATTATTGGTATCAACACATGCAGCTGGTGCTTAGGTATTGGTATTCTGCATCACTTAGGGTGATAGAGGGTACGCTGACACATTTATCCCCTTTCCTTTGGATGTGGAATGCTTCGATGATCTTTCATGCTAACTGTTGTTTGTGACGTGACCGTATTTAAGTGTCGGTGAAGAACGGAATGCAACCGCTCTGTTTGCTAAGGGCGGCGAGTGAAAATGGTTTGGTGTGTGATAGTGATCGTTAATGCTCCGTAAGACGGATGTTGATACATCTCCCACTCTATCCAATGTATGATTTTCCGCATGATAGTGGGATCAGGTAGATGATGATCATTATGCATTCAAAGTACTGATACGTGTGTTTGATGCCGCAAACGCTGCGAACCCTCCCATTTCCTCTGACTTGTGTGTCAGAGGAAATGGGAGGGCTCTGTGTGTCAGAGGAAATCTTCTTCCCCCAAATTGTCGTGCACCTGAGTTTGAGTTTTAAATTCTTGCTTTATGTTTTAACGAACATTAACTTCTGAATAAACATATAGGCGTCCGTAATTATTTGTGCTTTATAACGCACGTTTACTTTGGTTTTATGCTTAGTATTTTGAGAGCTACTGTGATTTTATTTAAACACTCACCGACACGTTGGTACGTTATGCACTTAGCTAGGGAAAATACGTGCCACCTTGAATACTGCTAGATTGCACCTACATGTACGAGCAAGCCTGCCCGATGATGCATAGATACAAAAACTTGCTTGAGAGCGTCATTGAAGAGTCCATACACGGCGCGTTGTAAAGCCTTGTTGCCATTTAGGCAAGCTTCTTTTTTCTTCTATGAAAGCTCACTCTCAAATCATAAAGAGCATCGACCTCTTCAGCACCTCAACATATGGCTTTTAGCTCTTCACGTCTATCATCGCGATTCGTGTCCATGGCAGCGAACTATAAAATATTGAGCTTGAAACGATGCACGCGGGAGGCTGTACAGGCACGATTTCAGGTTGTACTCGAGATTCGACTGTAGTTTTCACTGCCCATGGGAGGAGCCTCGATCCGTTCCATGCATTCGCGTAGAATACTTTTCAAGCTTTCTCTGCGCCTCCACAGCTGGGCTCATACGAAGTTGGAATGCATAGAGTGATTCAGATGCTGACGTTAATTCTGCCTTCGAGAGTTTGTAAAGAGAGAAGGCCAGTGAAAAAGCTACACGAGCAGTCCATTCGGTCGAACAGCAAACAGGTTTCCCTCTGATACTGAAATATACGGATCCACTTCACTCAGCTTGTTCGCAAAAGCGTCTATCTCCGACAAAAGTTAAACCAATTGTGTCATGGTGTTTGTCACTTCGATATGCAAATTCTCTAGCAAAAGTTACAGGATAAAGAAGGAAAGTGAAACAAAGAGAAACCAAATGTGATGTCGAAGTCAATGCAAAGTTCTGTTAACTCAGCATGAAGCAGCCTATGTCCATAGTGAGGCTTCGCCTTTCCCCTGTATAAGCCTTTAGGACACGACAAAAATGGAAAGGGAAAAGCATTCGAAAGAGAAAACTACTGACACGTGATCTGCAAAACTGATAGCTTAGCACACGCCCGCCCTTTATGATTACCTTCTTTCACTACGCCACTGTGAGCGCCCCCCTGCAGTGGTGCATATGCGGACGAAATATTTCTGGGATTTTACGTGCTCAAAATTGCGATAAAAAGTGACGTCTGTGCTCTAACACTAGTATCCACGTTCTATAGGCGCATAAAGCATGATTCACAACGCCCCGCCGCGGTGGTCTAGTGGCTAAGGTACTCGGCTGCTGACCCGCAGGTCGCTGGATCGAATCCCGGCTGCGGCGGCTGCATTTCCGATGGAGGCGAAAATGTTGTAGGCCCGTGTGCACAAATTTGGGCGCACGTTAAAGAACCCCAGGTGGTCGAAATTTCCGGAGCCCTCCATTACGGCGTCTTTCATAATCATATGGTGGTTTTGGGACGTTAAACCCCACATATCAATCAATCAGGTTGATTCACAATGGCAACTAGCACCGGTCGCGTGCCCATTTGCGAATGGCGATCAAAAAGCGACTGGTGTTCACACCATAACGGCTGCATGCGTGTGACCGGAAGTCGCAAACCTGGCGAATCACAACCGGATCTCGTTATCAGTGATAACTCTGAGAGCGGCGGTGATCAGCTCATCAGATGATCACCGTCAGCCGAGTAAGCGGACCCGACTGAGAGTGCCACATTTATTGTTTTATTCGGCTGCTCTCGCGCATCGTTCCAAGCAGCGTCATGAAGTTCAATTCAAGTGAAGAAAAAAAATATTCAAGGTGCTGTAGCGCTCTGCCATGGTGTCAGCAATGGCAGCAGGGAAGCCTCCAAACAAACAACAAAAAAAGGACGGTGATGGGTGCGACCGTCCCTTAGCTGGCCAGAGGTGGCCGGCCACGCAAGCCACCTTTTTCCCGATCTTCGCTCACACGACTAGGAGTATTTCCAAGAATAACGTATTAAGAAACGCTCGAGGTCTTCAACTTCGCTTCAATGCAGCACATACGCACAAACGTGTTCCAAACACGCCACATTGAAGGTGGTGGAAAGTGAAGTTACATACAAGGAACAAATCTGAATACAGGGAATGATAGTGAATCATGGATTTTCTCTTCCTTTTGGTGGTAGAGCTGCGCCACATCAGTTCCCAGCCAAGTACTTCATGGGAACGAACTCATTCGTATCTGGCAACAATGGGCTAGCGCATTGAAAAAAAGGAAGAGCCTGGATGTAACGAAGTGCTGGCGTAACTTTTGGGCTTCACTGATTGGTTCCAGCTGTTTTGCGACTGCAGTCGCGCGACTAAAATCGAGCAGCAAGCGATGATCTAAAGCAGTCGCTCTGCGACCAGTCGCGCGACTGATGCTAGTCACCGGTGTGAACCAGCCTTACGGCGCGTTCACACTTGGCCTCGAAGAGAGCGAAAGTGGCGAAACTCTCCGGAAACTGCTCGTTTTGCCGGCCAAGCGGCCGGAAAACCAAGCCGCATGGCCGGCGCGCAAAAAAAAAAAGCCACGCGTAAGCGGATCCGGTTTCCGCTTCACGGCTTTGGCTACGCTACAACAAACCACATGATCTATCCAGCCGACCGCAGATTCAACATGGTGGCAAAGCCGTCAGCGGTGGCTCGCATCGGCTCAAATCGCAAACTACCTGTGTAGCAGGACGAAGCTTGATGTCCTTACGAGGAAGCGTTTATCGAGAGCCTTGTTTGAATTACGATAGCCGAAAACTCTGCCATTAGACGGTACTATTCGGCATGCCCCATCGTGTCTTGCGTTTGTATTTACAGCCAGCGGGATCCACCACCGCCACTGTCCATGCGTTCGCTCAAGTTGTTTCTGCTGGCTTAATTATTTCCTGAAACAACGCGTGAAAAAGTTCGAGCTGTCTCTTTTCATTACTTCGCGTGAAATACTTGAATTTAGTACGAAATATAGGGCTCAGAAAGCAAGGAAAATTGAATGGTAGGTAGCGACGACAGCGGTGACGTCAGGGGCAGAACGAACGTGAACATTTCCACCACGCGCGTGGTCATGATTTTTCGGCCGCACTGGCTATTTCTTGTGCCGTCTCTTCATCTTTGTGGAGAGACTAAGGCCCGTATTCACAAACGCTCCTTCACTCAAGAGCTCCCCTCGACTTGACGAAGTCAAGGTGGAGCGTGCTCTTCCACTCAAGGAGCCGCTGCGTTTCATGAACGCTCCTCCACACTTCCTTCGCCAAGGGATGCCTTGGAAATGCTCCCTTGACTTGAATAAACTGCATGCGCCGAGAAAAGCGCCTGATAACGAGAGTATTCGCAATTTGGGTTAAGAAATGCCTATGTCTGTACAATAAAAGAACGCTTTTTCTAGTTATTCTTTTTTTCTAAATTGACATTACAGCAAAATACGTGCATTTAGACTGGTAGTGTTGTTTCCCTAAGCCTTGTGCTGATAGAGTTAGCGAAACCCTGCTTCATGTCTGGCAACAGTCGCACCCAGGCAGCTGAACGAACAGCTGTTGGCATTTCGTCTGCTGCTGAACGTGTCTACCTGCTTAGTTTATTTTCTCTTGTATGCGTCTATTAATTGGAGTTTATATTTACGGTAGTGTTTGCGTGTGTGTCGTTTGAGAGCCTACTTTCGCCGGGGTGACTAACGAACTACGTGAGTGATGACAGGAAGCGCAATAGATGGTTTGTTGCTTTGTTTACTTTCGCTTTACTGAGAGCCTTCTGATCACTTATGTAGCCACCGAACGTATAACGCGCTGGAATGAGTATTTTTTTACTGCCTATCAGATTATATTGGCGTGCTTTTAGCATTCACCACGACATTATGTATAAGGATTACTCGTATGTAAATTCGTTCTCGCTACGGGAGTACGTGCACAGTTCCTAATTTCAGGGGCCTGTGCAATGTTTATTTTTCTCATTTAGTGCGAAATTCACCGTGGCGCTTTCGTAGTTGTTCCTCTGCGTATAATAGAAAATTTGAAAGACATTGCTCGCAACTGATATTCAAGGTTATACCAGGGTAGCGCTAAAAACTAGGCATGTTATACTCGTGGCTGAGCGTTCGAATTAGACTGCTACGCAAGTTAAGAAAAGCGATCGTGTGCCTTTCTTTCACTATTGGCGAAAAATACATTTTAAAGTTGTTTTCTTCAATTAGTAACATATATAGTCGGTTAACAGGGACTGGTGTGTGTGTGTGTGTCAACTTTAACATTTTAAACTTCAAGGAATAAGTTATTGTTTTTGCATTGTTTTTCTATTTGCCCTGCATTTGTGGATGCGTCTAATTTGACAGATTCGCATAGAAGTAACCTTTAAATTGGCGTAGTTTCCGTCTCCAAGTTCACACAGCGGCAACGTCTTAAATTTTTTTCCCGTCTCCTTCATCTGCATGCTCAGAAGCACAATCGTTAGTGCATGAATGACCTTCTCACTAATGTTTTGGATTTTATTTGCAATATAACTACTGGAAATACCTGTTGAAAAAGATCGTGGTGTCTGTGCTGCATTCCAAAGCCCCGGCACAACATAAAATATAGGGGATGTTTTATTTTTTTGGAAATCATAAAATTGAAGCCGCGTCTGACTTTTGGCGCTGTTATGTTTTAAAAACTATCCTGTAGGTTCTCTCAACCTTCGAGAAAGTGTCGTCAAGAGCAGCGTATATTCTTCTGCTGATTTATTGAAGACCAGTGCCACAAAGCGGTGAAAAATGCTCAAGAGTATTGCAGTCATCGCGGATACATCTGGTCAGAACCCTGTAAACAAAATATCCGCTATTGCTGCATCATTAGCAAGTCTACCATTTAAACCCACGCCATCTCAGTTCCGTGGAAGAGGAGTGGTGCTGCTTTATATAAAACAAGTTTAATTTTCCTAGGACTGCTTTCCTGTAGAATCGGAGAAGTGGTTTTTGCAGTCCTGTCTCGTCATGGAAAGACAAACACGATGATAATTATGTATTGACAAATGAACAAAACAGAAGTTGTGAATGGCAATTTGACCTTTATTACATGTGGCTGATGAGGAGCAACGTGGCAAACATAAGAATGCAAATGAAAAGTGTTCATCAATCAAACATATGCAACCTACACACTGTAAAGATAAAGTACGTGCTCGGAGGACATCATAAATAAGATTAAGGAAGTAGACATCATAGCGCGCCTTATGCAGTGTAGCTGCACGCATTCACTGCTGTTTTTGTGCTTTTGTATACAGTCGTGCACACTCTGCAAAGCATTGATAATACACAAGATTCTAGGAGGCCTTTTCTCTGTGTTCTTCTGTCGGCAGCTGGTCCCCTGCACAAAAGAGGCAAGAAATAATATTAGAAAAACGTAATAGCTGGGATACAAAAGCCGCATTTTTCTTTAATTCTAGCTGTGCACACATTCATTAGTATGTCTCGCGTTCAAGAACAGACATGTTTGAAGCATTGAGCTTTAAGTATTTTGACACATGTTTGGCTCAGGCACTTGGGCAGCTGACCAGGAATATGGGTATATAATTTCATTATCTAATTGCACGAATCAGTGCCATAGCCAGCAATTCTTCTTCGGGGGGTAGGAATGGGGTTAAATTTAAAAAAAACAATCTCATTATGTATCTGCTGTATTTATATTTTATATTGTGATGAGTGAAGAAAACGACAACGACGGAAGTGCGGGGCAAGGCGCGTGTAATGTGCGCGTGAGTGTCACCGAATCAGCTGATGACCTATGGTGGCCCATAGAGGTGGCGTGCCACGATTGGGCCACTGGCGACCATCACGTGGCAGTGGGCTTTGTGGCTGGGAACGAGCCGAAGCAGCGGGAGACGGGAGACAGCGGGCCGAAGCGTCGGACGCAGGCGATCCAGGTTCCGGCCAGGGAACGCGGCCGTCCACGATGCTGCCGTCCAACCACCAGCTGGGGCGGCATTGCCGGCACGAGTACTGCATCTCGGGGCGCGGCCTGGCCTGCTGTTCTCTTCCTTGCCGAGGGCATCGCGGATCTCGGCGAGGCGTCTCCATGGTCAGCCGTTCGACACAGCCATGAACGTGGCCTGGCTAATGGTCACGGTTGCGTCGAGCATCGCGTCTCGGCGCACGCTCTTCGCTGGACGGGCTGGCCGTTCCCCGCATGAAGCATCGCGTCTCCGATGCGGGTTGACTCCTCCGTGGCCGCACCCATGCCATCAAGCGCCGGTGTCACCTGAGCGTCGCAGTTCGGCAAAGGACGAGCGAGATGTTCTGCCGGGCGAGACGCGGGCGTGTGTACGGAGGACCACGGAGCCGGGTGAGGTTCAGGGTGGCCGAGGATCCAGGTGCCAGGGGAGTTGCTGGCTGAATCGAGGATCGCCGAGCGGTGCCGAGCCGTGCCGAGCGACGCGCCAGACTCGGACGTGGGCCGCGAGCTCATGAGCTGCAGTGTGCACCCGAGGGTACCTGGCGGTGCCCTGGCCAAGAATGAACGTGGGAAAAAGAGCTCGAGAGTTGAGGCCACGAAGGCAGAGGAAGCGGTGTGCCGCTCGAGAGGACGTGTTCCTGGCAGCGTTCCTGAGCCGGACGGGGGACCCGTACATGTCGGCCAGGTTGAGCTCCGGTGGTCTGTTCGAGGTCGAGTCCATCGGCCTGTACAAGGTCCAAAGAAGGAGCCTGCTGGACGGCTCCTGCCTGGATGCAGTGGCCGGGAGCAGGTTCGTGGGCGAGACCTACTGGGTGTGGTCCTCGTGAGCCGTGGCCTGATCCTGGACCTCAGGAGTCGCGACCCTGACTGCTGGGTTGGCCGCGACGTCCGACTCAACGGCGCTGCACACGGTAGCGCATCCCTGTGCCGTCAGCCGTTCGACCCATGCCATCAAATAAATTCTTCATGTTAATCCTTTCTCGTCCGCTATTAACAAACATAGCCCCGCCGCGGTGGCCTAGTGGCTAATGTACTCGGCTGCTGACCCGCAGGTCGTGGGTTCGAATCCCGTCTGCGGCGGTTGCATTTCCGATGGAGGCGGAAATGTTGTAGGCCCGTGTACTCAGATTTGGGTGCACGTTAAAGAACCCCAGGTAGTCAAAATTTTCGGAGCCCTCCACTACGGCGTTTCTCATAATCATATGGTGCTTTTTGGGACGTTAAACCTCATATATCAATCAATTATTACCAAACATAGTGACGAACGTTCTTAACCATCACACATATGTTTGCGTTTTCATACGACACTCGACGCACTTTTGCGTACATGCAGGTTTCACAGAGCATGATCATCTGCTTGATCCCCTAAATGTGTACTTGGTTGTTCATTGGTATTGTGAGCTGCATAGACACTGTATAAAGAAGCTATGTTTCAGGCGTAGTAGCTAGAAAGGACACTCATTGCGCCCAATGTATTGTGTTGTGCTTTTCTTAAACTGTCTTTAATAGTAATCTGACCGAAGCAGGAAAACAAATAAAAAACACAGGAGAACTTACCTTCTCATTGGTACAGATGGTCGTCTAACGGAGGTGTGCTTCGTCGTAAATTTCGGCTAGGGCAGCAAAGGTTCACCAGAGAGTAAGCCACTCTAAAGTACGGTGAACCCAGCGCATCAAAAGTTTGCTATGCCACTTGCTTGTCAAGCTTTCGCCCCACGCTTGAACTGATGTGGTGTGCGAGCTTCATCAAAACACTTCAAAGCACTGGAATCCGCAATAAGTCATGAAGCACTCACACGAAGAGTATACGCACACCCGAAGGCAATAAATCCACTGGCTCATGCACGCAACACAACACATTACCGCACTAGCGAGCGGTCATTTTGACACCACGCTCGCCTGTCCCGGTGCCACAGCATATCAGTTGCCGAGCCGTTCGAAGACAGCTCTGTAGTAAACGCGTACCGTCACTATCGAAAGAACGCGGCGGCGGCAGCGTTATTGACCGAGAAACGCAGTCAAAGTGAGACGAACTGCGCCATGGACGCGATAATGGCACAAAAACTTCACTCGAGGTACAATTCAAGGTATAGCTCGATCGCTTCCTTGGAAATATCGAGGAAATGCCCAAGATTTTCTCAAGTGAAGGAAGCGTTTCAAGTGAAGGTGGTTTGTGAATGGAAAAACGCCACTCAAGGAGCGTTTCGAGTGAAGGGTCGAGCCGAGGAGCGTTTGTGAATACGGGCCTAATTATTCATCATCTTTTAAATGGTAGGTCATAATGCACGCAGATAGCATAAAGCAGCTTTCTTAGCCATCCTTCTATAAATACTTATGAGACAAGCCCCTTTTAGTATCGGTGTACAGTTGTGGAGTTAGCCTATAGGTAGATAAAAGAGGGGGAGGCATTTATTTCAGCAATGATTTCAAACTTCAGTAAACTGCTAGACCCCCGCTGTGTCTGAGCTAACACCCAGCAAAGTTGACGTAATAGAAATTCGGCATTTGATAAGGATCAATGAAATGTTGTTCAACGATAAAAGGATCAACGATAAAAGGATCAATGAAATGTTGTTGAAGACAGCCGTCTGTTAATGATCACTTTTGTTCGTATGACTGCCTAACCGGAAAAGCTTACTTAAACTTGTAATGTTTTGCGTCAGTACCTAAGCTCGCTCAAAAAAATATTGCATCACTTTCGAGAACATCGCTGGTCCGTCCTGTTACATATTTCTCACACCTAAATGTTGACGCGAAACTCGATTGGGGCAACAAAGAGATAATACGCAAAGAACAAATGTATCGTTCTCAAAGAAACAATAACCGGAGAATTAATCAAAGCTTGCTTAGTTTGTTGGGTATGTGGAACTGCGGTTATGGGAGCGAAGAAAGCTTCAGCTTAACAATACTTGGACTATAATAGATGCTTCGGAATTAACTTCATGCACTTATCACAATAAAATTTGCACATATATTTCTATCTGTGATCGATAAGCGTTAGTTCAAGGAACCGCAATGCGTTAAAAGCGCGGTTCCGTTGGGCCTTGGGAAAAGTCATACCAAGCAGGCGACTGCAAAAATACCTGCCGACCCCACACAGCTTCATTTCGAAAGCGATTGCTCTGTGCCGGTACCTTCAGCACATTATGCAAGCGGAAGATCTACAGCAGTGCGCTTTTGCAACCTTTACTCTTGCCATGGTAATTTCTTAGGGTGGACCGAAAAGGCTTGAAGAAAAAAATTTTCACTGGAAAGCTCAAAGATAAAAGCATCGACCTACGTTGCAACTCTTTTACTCGACTGAAGTTCATATGCATTCCTAGATAGGACGATGTCTTGCAGTTCCCATATTGAGTCCACATACTGCAGCGTTTGGAGAATTGAAGCACGGTGTGCACCCGCAAGAATTTTGTGCAAACAATATTTTCACCTTCTGTCATACATGTTGAAACTTCATTAGAACTAGAAATTTTAATGGGGAATGAGAAAGTAACAAAACCTCAACTATGACAGCAATACATAAACAATTTTATTGACACGTTTTGTGTTATTATTAACATATATTTTCATTTATAGAAACGTGTATACCAAGATATGAACTTGCAGTAATTGAGGTCCTCGTTAAAGCTGTAATGATTATTGTAATTTGTTGCTGGTTTGCAATAATTTTGCTCCTGTTCACGTTCAGAAAAGATAACGAAGAATAACTGAAAGATATTATATCGCAATATAAACATGTAACAAGTATACATATATAGTGTGAAAGCCACCCCGCCGCAGTGGTCTAGTGGCTAAGGTACTCAGCTGCTGTCCCACAGGTCACGGGTTCGAATCCCTGCTGCAGCAGCTGCATTTCCGATGGAGGCGGAAATGTTGTATGCCCGTGTGTTCAGATTTGGGTGCACGTTAATGAACCCCAGGCAGTCGAAATTTCCGGTGCCCTCCACTACGGCATCTCCCATAATCACATGGTTGTTTTGCGACTATAAACCGCACATATCTATCTATCTAGTGTGAAAGCCAATCGTAATGCTGCCTAATTAATGCAAACAATTTTGCGTCTACTGATGTTTATTTGTACACAGACAACATTTAATCATTAGATTTGTGCAGCATAATACTACCACGTTGGCGCTTGTATCCTGCCACCGCGTCTGAATTAGGGCCACTATGCAGGATCGCCTGAGTTTGCAAAAGTGCACCCTTGTAATAAAGGTGTCAGAAACGTTTCGTGATGATACTTTTAGAGACACGTGGTGTTTAAATTTATTTTGAAGCTTTTAATGCCTGCACTAACTCTGTTTAAGAATAATTAGCACAGTGACCACCGAGATCCGTGCAGCCTAGCGTCTTACAACATCACGACCGCAGCGAAGCCCAAGGCCACGAGTTAATGATTATGGTCAGCCTGTACATTCTAGCGCACTGCTCAGCCGGTGCGTGTTGTCTTTGTTGTCATTGCCTTCTAGTACCCGAGCACGTGCGGCCGGCTAATTAGCTATTAGGAACGAAACTTCTAAAGCCGTGGATCTGTCCCTCTAGGTCGTGGTACGTGACCACCTAGTTTGATGACTCACTCAGCAAGTGTGGACGGAAAGATAGACAGGCGGATGGATGGACAGACAGACAGACATACAGACAAGCGAACGGACGGATGGACAAACAGACATACAGAGAGAGAGAGAGAGAGGGGAGATGGACAGACAGACAGGCAGATAGACAGGCGGACGGATGAACGGACAGACAGACAGACAGACAGACAGACAGACAGACAGACAGACAGACAGACAGATGGACAGACAATTCACGGTTGACCGATAAAACCATCCGAAACTTAGCCCCACTCATCATGATTCACTCCGTGGATATGGGGTGATTTCTTGGCTGGATGGTATACTTGGATAGTTAGGCCAGGACATGCTACGACCAAGCTAATTACGCCTACTCATGGTAAGGCTGAGGTAAATACGCTACATCTTAAGACCGTGCTAATGCAGCCTTAAAAGCTAGAACCAGGCTAACTAAAGCATGCTAGTTGATGACCTAACTGAACTTTGCTAATTACCGAGATGTTAATGTTGGGTTGGTAAGTAAAGCCTTGTTAATTAGTCCTTACTAGTATGATGACAATTAGTGTCCTGATAATCAATATGATGCTTATTAGCTCTATCCTCGCCATGACCTTGCTAATTGCGCCCAAGATGATTGCCTTTTAATAGAAGCCTTATCAATGAAGACAAGACAGCTCCGTGTAATGGTCGTTAAGCCTTAGCCAATTAGTACGATCAAAATTAAGGGAGAGCTGATGCGGTCTTCACTTTGAAGCCGACCACGAACATGAGTAGACGGCCAAATTAAAAAGTTGCAAAAAGCTAGGTTATCCTCTATAGTTCCTGCCTTGCACAAGTAGTGTAAGCTCACCAAAGTGTTTTATATGCAAAGGAGCTGCCGCTTGGCATTCACGGCATCAAACGCTTGACAGTCACAATGGCACCATCAGAGTAACGAGTTGAACTGGGGCCTTCTCAGAATCAACTAGTTTGTATCCAAGTTCGCGCGCAATCAGTCTCATTGACAGACGCTCGCGGTGAAGATACGGTACGCCCACCATGCACGTCTTTTTTCATAGATTCATCGTGCCATGTCGAGCGGCACGATTCATCGCGCAGAATATGCACACACGCACGCAGAAGTAAAAGTGATATGACCATGCTCGGGCCATCCTGCATAGCATCTGAGATGCGTGAATATGTGTTATATTTGATTTATTGTAGCGTGGCTTTATTATACACCAGTACTTCCACATAACTTGTGCGTACCCTCTCATCCCCCACGTTTCGGCTGCAGTCGCATGATATGCTAACGCCAGGTAAGTTTCTTCGGGTTTTCTTTTTGCGCCAATTTCTCAAATAGAAAGCACTTTACATGCTACTGGGAAAGAGAGAAAAGCTCGACTGCCCTGCGGTGCCTGGCGCAGTAAGCATTAATCGCAAATAATGAGTATACAACTCATTATCCATGTTGTCCTAGTGAGGAAGCCCAGTCAATGGCACATCGTTACGTATAGTGAAAATGGTAGTACTTAAAAGGCAATTTCCAGCACGAATGATGTCATGTGTTGGAGATTGGTGGGGAAAGCAGTAAGCAGCAACAAAAAAGTTGTTTGTTATTCGACGACGTGAAGCCCAAAGGAATTCATCAAGAAAAAGTAGGTACGAGGACCCAAGACGGAGACAAAAAACAAGGTGTGGATGTCTCCGTCATTAGAATCGGTATAACACGAAAGTAAAACGTTTCTTTGCATAAGTAGGTGTATGTTTGCTGTACATTGATATAAGAGAGCTTTCACAATGCCTATTACTCTTACGGAAAACGCCATACATGGCCCATATATAAGTTATATCTGGCCATATATAGGCATATATGGCAGCAAATGTGGCCACATATAAGCATATATGGCAGCATATGTGGCCACATATAAGCATATATGGCAGCATATGTGGCCACATATAAGCATGTATGGATGTATATCTGGCTGAGTCGGTTCATGTATGGGGTTATATACGGCCATATATGACGCGGTTGGCCCATATAAGGAGTCAAATCCGGCCAAATAAGGCACGGCCACACCATATATACCATATCAAATTGATCCTTATATGTGGAAGTGCTCTCTTATTTGTGATGAACCACGTATATATTTAGCACTGTGATCACACTTTTATGCGAATTGTAATATATAACAATTTTTACACAAAGCTGGCCTGCTTATTTTTCATAACAATAGGAGTATTAAATATATATGTTGTTTCTGCCATGCAAAAAAAAACCGAAATTTCAGGTCAGCTTTGTGTACGTGATAGTTGCACCTCAGTTGAATGCGTATATGCATGCATTCGTGTAATTTAACTCGCACATTTTTCATGGCATTTAGGTTTGAAACAATAAGTTGCAATTAATACGACGTGAATAATGTATACAAGAGCAGACATGTTTTACGAGGAAGGAATCGTGTCAAGTCACAAAACGTATTGAAGCTTCCGAACCTCGCTATTATTATAGAGCAATCCTATATAGTATTATGTAAAGACAAAATGCATGCAACTTATATTGTTCACATTAATGCATTGTTTAAAGTGGCAGCAAGAAATAGTAATTTCAATGCACTTTTAGCTTCCACATCGGTGGACAAAATTTTTGATTATTTGAAAGTTTTGATGGCTATATGCTCCCTTTATATAACAAGATTTCTATTAATCCTGTTGACCCCTCATCTGCGATTGCTTTCAGCAGCCATTTACTATAATTGCATGCGCAGTGCAATGTTTAAGGGAGTGTTTTCAAAAACAAAAAGAACTTACGTGAATGCCACTTGCAGGCACTATTATGATTGCATTCAAGATAGAAGTTGTACTAATTTATTGCAAAAATACATCTTGCGTTTTCTTTGGCTACGTATAATGTTCCTGGCTGTGCACATAGTAAATTTATCGAAAATTTTATGATTGCACAAGTGAACAATTAATTTAGTGTAATGTTTGCAAGCGTTAAATAAATCTTACGTCATAGACATGTACGTTAAGAAAGGTGCAACTGACTCACACGTGATACATATTTAATGGACCATGTAATGAAATGCTGAAGCTTTATAGCAACATTTAACGCAGGCTGCCGAATTCACAAAACTTCTATTTTGTGTCGGTGTGTCATTACTTGGTCGAGGTCACTAAAGCGCACGTGCCATCATCAGGATTAGCCTAAACATTGCCTTGTGAATACAATTAGTATGACACATTTTTTGCGGGCTGGCGTGATACCTAAGCCAAACTCTACATTATGTAAACAGCCCCTTGCTGTGCAGGCGCGTAACGATTCAAACTGCTTGCGAACATATCCTTTCAACACCAACACGGTAGTGCACTTACTTATAAGATATGTATGCCGGTACATACCTACCAAACTGCGCAAGTGCACACTCGCGTATAGAGATTCATGGGCACCCGGACACTGACATTTCATTCAATGTGGCTAGATATTTTCGGCCATGTCAGAATGATATGAGTGTATTATTATTATTATTATTATTATTATTATTATTATTATTATTATTATTAATGTTGTTGTTGTTGTTGTGTTTCGGAAAACGCCCAACAGCAAATCCATATGCTGTCATACTGTGTCGTTATGTAAGTTTTATGAGATCAGTTATCTTGGTGTTCTTTTTGATAGCATGCTGAATTTTTTCTACTTGCATTAAATGTGCTGCCATGCGAGGCCTTCATTATCTTCCTGTTGGCTCAACATCTCGCGAGAATCCGGTTCTCCTACAGCCTTCTACAAATTGTACACCGCGATATGTCGTGGTCAACTTGAGTACATATGCATATTTGATTTGGAATGGCCTTGCTAAATCCAGCAGTAGCGCCACTGAGTGAGTCCAGAAAAATTTCATAGGCATTTACCCTCATCGTTTCACTAGAATCTTTTCAACACTGCTAGAATATTATATTTGCCATCACTTAACGGCCGGCAAAATCGCGCTGAGCTGTTATTTCTTTACAAGCTAGTTCAGGGTGAGATATTCTGCCCTTCTCGGTTGTAATAATTTTGAAACTCCACGTAAGTTATCGAGAGAGAATCGACCGTTGCATGTACCTGCCAGCTTCTATCAACACTCTATCCTTTACAGAATACCGAGTCTATCTAACGTCAACTTTATTAATTCGTTATGTTTTTCATAGTCTACAGTCATTTTTTGTCAGTGAGGGCTGCCCTGTCCTAACGTAGCTTTGCACATGCACAGATTCTTCCCTTTTCCGTCTTTCCGGAAGCCTTCGGCACGGTTATGTATATTCCACATTATTTTTCAGTCCCATTCCATGAATATCTACTCTTTTATTGCTGTTTTCATTGTGCGTTGATTTCTTTTCGACTGCTCGTTTTTGCACTTTTTATTTATTTACATTTCTGTGGACAGTCTGTAATGTATTGTTTGTTTTTGTTTTCTTTTCGCGCGCGCCAGCATGAAAGACCCTATGGTTGTTCTTGGGTAGGTTAAAAAATTATTGATTGATTATTGGTTGATTGAATATTATTATTATCATTATAAATGTTTGCGAAATAAGATAAAAATTCGGCTGAAACGCGTCTTCGTAGCCAGCGTACACGAAGCAGCGATTTCAGCTCCACGGAATGCCTGTCTCAAAGGTCTTGCACGTGCAGCTTTCTGGGCCCACGGGAGGAAGTTGAAGTCCATTGTCCGAAAAAACTCGCCTGACTGCTAGGTTGCAAAGGGTGCGCACAGTAAAAAAAATACAAAAAGGGGCGCCCGTCGGATGAGTGGAAAATTCGGAGAAAGTTGTTCGAAGAAGCACGGCGCGTAGGCACCATGTAGCCCTGCCGTGGCATACAACAGTCTGTCGACACAGCAGGAAAGAGAGTGCCGCGGCCCATTTCAAGTAACGACGAAGAAAATAGTTTGCACAAACATTCAGTCGTATGGTAATATTATTGCGTCAATAATTGATAAAAAATAAAACGTCGTTCGCCAATGGGCTCAGGAAAGTTTAGTTCTAGTGAGAAGTGCGTAAATCATTGATCTGGAGTAACGTAGTGTCCATTGCAATATTGATTGTCAAGCCTGCATGCACTGTATCCGTCCGCGTCATTGTTGTTTTTTTTTGCTCGCCGGAGTCATGGGTGCCGTGCTGATCGAGTTTGTTAATTTTCATTCCTTTTGCTCTTATTTCGTGTTCAACTACTGCTCCAATTTACACAAGATAATCGCGCAGCTCTCAGGAATCTACTTCGCTGTACGTGGCGAAATTGTGGACGGACGTGGAAGTGTTTTAGTGTGCGTGTGCGTCTGTACGCTGCTGGATTGGCGATCGTCAACTTTTTGTGCGAGAAAAAAATTGATACCCATGCTTGCGGGCAAGCGTTCCTTCAAAACTTCTTCCTAAAGCAGTACGAATGGACGTGGTGGCTTTAAGGTGTGAATAGGTTATCAGGATTAACAGGCTCCTTGAAAGACAAGTCTCGGTTAAATGTTAAGGTAAGTTCATCATTTTCATTACCTTCGCACGTTGTTCATAAATATTATGATAACTCGAAAACATACCACATTGCATGCTTGCTGAGTAATTAACTTTATGCTAATCATGGTTACGTCGTTAGGCTGTTTTCTTTAAGCGATACGACAACACTTTCTATTTTTTTCACTTGATCCAGACAGTGCTCTATTTAATCAAAAAATCTACGCCAGGAAAGTGTTGGTTTCATGCTATTGTACTTTTTATAAATATATTGATGTAAATATACTTGTCTTGTATTTTTCTCATATTTACAAATAAAGAAGAGTTGCATATCTCCAACTTCAAGGGTGTCATGAGATTTATGAGCCCACGTTTGAATTTGTCTTGCGTTTGAATTTATCTTTCTTCGTCTACGTTCTACTTGTTTTTATATTTACGTGTGTTTTGATAAGGACACGCAGTTAAAATTTTGTTTCTAGTTTGATTCTTCAAAACAGGGTGCTCTGTCACGGATCCAAATGGAAAAACTTAAGAATAGCCCGTAATTTCGTTTCCGCCATCTACAATAAGGGTGACATAAGTGTAAATTTGACTGGAATGCGTACATCACAGGCGACATTATCGTTACTGATGTCGCAACATCACGTGCTTATCTTGAGGAACTGCGCATACCCGCATACATAGTTACACAAAATAATGTGATGTCACGTTTTAATCCGTGAGCACTGTAGATAGTTTTACGCAAGCCAACAAATAAACTGGTATGATGCATTAGGGCTTGCTACTGTGTGAAAAAACTGGGGGACCGTTAAGCTCCGTTTTTTACAGTTGAACGTGATAGCACTATCGATCCTGTTTCTTGTGCGTAATTCAATCACTTAGTGTGTACTCTTTATTGCATGATGCTACTTGAACAAATTTAATTGTGGAATAGTACTGTGTAATTGAGAAGGTTGAAAGTGTCTCAATGAAGGTTTCGCACATGGCTGCATTTTGTGTAAAAAAGGGGTAACATAGTTTAAAGAACAAGAAATATTATGTAATTACTGAGTTGCGCGAAAAAAATGAAATACAAAAGGAAGACACCTAGACGCAGCACACACTGACAACTGAAACATTGTTGGAGTAAACAGACATACATATATATGCGGTTACGAGAACACGTGCGGTGAAAGAAAAGGATTAGATGAGCAGACAGATTGTATAAATGATGCGCTTCCAGGAAAGCTACTTCAGTAGCAAGCAACATAGGTGAGAGTTACGTGACACATGAATCCCCAGCTTTGTTTATGAAATACGCCTTTCCGATTTCCCGCGCTATACCGTGTCACTGAATCTAGCTTTAACTACCATATTCCAAACAAGGGCGCGCAGCCACACTCTCTACAATATGATGATTGGTTAGAGAATGGTTGTTAATTCCTTTAGAGCAGCTTTGTGATCTACAATTATATAAATGAATTCTAAATAATACTTCCCACACGACAGCGCAGTGCCGTCCACCACACGATGTCCACACTGTGAAAGAAAATGATCAGATGTCTGCTCATCTAATCATTTTTTTCCACCTCACGTATTGTCGTAACCGCATACATATGTCTGTTTTCTCCAATGAAGTCTCAGTTGTTAGTGTGCGCTGTGTCCAGGTGTCTTCCTTTCGCACTTCAAATTTTTTCGCGCAACTAAGTTAAGATGAAGTACCAACTCGCCCAGCAGAACGTGCTTCTCAATATAATGTGTGTAAAATGTTTTAGAACTTTATGCACCCACTACGCAGTCGTGAGGGAATACGTGCAGTAACCAGTGTGCCTTTTGTAATGGTTGGCTGTCTTCAGACCGCGAAGTCACGTTGGCAATAACGTGTTGTGATGCTTGATGACAATGCAGGCTTGTATCATGCAATATAGCTGCGATATTAAATGTTGTGTTGTGAAACCTGTATGCAGGATACATGTATTTGTTAAGCATGACAGTTATTTTCCTTGCATTTATAACAAGAGGAAGTTATTCATGCTTTACTTCCAAGCAGATGCATAGCTGTGTGGTAGAGCACTTGCATGCCATGCAAATTGCCTGTATGATTTCGATCATCACTCAAACCCGAAAATTTATAATATTTGTTTTATTTGCATTCTCTTAATTTTCGATCACTGACAAGACGATTTTTCACGGAGAGCCACCGATGTTTACACCGGAATTTCTGCAGAATGAGCTCTTTACCACTGTTACGTTAATGGTACAACATTGGCAAAATGGAAAGCGGATTACGTTTACAAAGTACATTTTTAGTGTCCCGTTGGCAAGAAATATTGTTAAATGTCTCCGTTCCCATGCGCACAGAGACCTATAGACACCAGTTTTAGCAGTCGTTCTACAGGTCATTAGTCACAATACTTGTACATAACAAGCTTGCATACCAATCACTTTAGACCGCCATTATCATTATCATTATCTCTCATTATCATTATAATAATCATTATCAACTCATTTAGGTTATTCAATGCACACGCAGTTCATACGGTCAATAGCAAGTCAATATTTCGTTTTGACTGACTATGGACGCTCCATTGACACACGAGAAAAGTTTTAAACATAACACACTGTGAAAGATATCTTTACGAAACTCAAATTGGGTTCTTTTATGCTATTTATTTTTGTCAAGTCCGAATCAATAAAGCGGAATATTTACTTGCACCGTACTATGTCTCAAACCTTTTTGACCATAGGTTCAAGATAAGAATAATCGCATGCAAGACTGACGTGTTTCAAAATAATTTTCTACCAAAAAAAATTTACAAGATGGAACCAGCTGCCTTCTAGCATTGCCTCTACACTCCCAAATATTTGTTTTATTTCATGTTAGAATTGTTCCGATTTATATGTTAGAACATGTTCCGATTTATATATGAATTTCTCTTGCAGATTGTGATTCAGGTGACTTTGATTATTTGTTTGGCTGACTATGTATTTTTTGTATTCTACTTTTCGTAAATGCTCCCCCAATGTAATGCCAATTGGTGCTGTGAGTAATGAAATAAATAGATTAAAAAGTGTCGATAAGTAAGCAATAAATTTAAGCACAAAGAATGTATCTCTTCAGAAAAAGTGGACTAACAGTGACATGTGCCCACCACAAACTTTAAATATGATGCCAAGTTAGATTCTAGCAAATTGTTGTTGAGAATAACTTGAGATATATTGAGGATAACTTAATTGAACAAGAATGTTCAGGGGGTATGTACTGCCTTTGTTTTGGAGATGATAGTGACTGCATGCAGACCTTTCAACAAACAGGTATATTTCTAGCTGAAGAATGATTTGAGCAGCTATATTTTTTGCCGGCGACACAAGCTGAACTAATATAGATGAATCATTTGAATGGCTTTATATAAAGGTATCCATATAAGGCCATATATGAAAGCAAATGGATGCTTCTATATATAGCCATATATAGCCATATACAGCAACACCCATATATGGGGATATAAGGCCCATATATGGCTATATCAGGATTTGGACATATCAGTTTATATACGGCCCATATTTGGGGATTCCATATATGGGCCAGATATGTTCAATTCCTGATGTAGCCATATATGGGGATTTTTATATAGGTAGCGTTTGACAGCTACATATAGCATCGTTTATTATGGATGCATGCACAATAACGCTTGTTGACGCACCTTTGCACGACCAACTTCTATGGTCCATGATTATCCTGAACAATCCTTTGTGGTAACTGATGTAAGTTAACTATGAGAACCTAATCAGAAAGTTTTTTTTATCCGGTTGGAAACTGCGCGGCACCGGAATTTGAACCACGGACGTCTTGCATGCGAGGCGGATGCTCTAACCACTGCGCCATTGCCGCAAAAATATTAAAAATAAAATAAAATCCGCGTGTTGATGGAACTGCATTAAGAGGCCTGAGGTGCGGCCTCACCGGTAACAACCGCCGGGAACGCACTCTCTCACCAGAGAAAGATTGGCCACCCTGGTGCAGTATCTGGCCACTACCTCCCACATGCATACGTCAAATAACTCACGGCCCTCAGTCCCCAGCAGCTGCGAAGCAACTGATCACGGTGGCGGTCAGATCTGCAACGCAGCAGAGGATGCTAAGAATCTCTGGATCCGGACTGGCCGCTATGAGAATCTGAACTTGGCAACGTTTACCTCTAGAACCTTATCTAGTGATTGAAGTCTAGCTGTACTGTTCGAGGAGCTAGAGACTGTTAAATGGGATATAATAGGGCTCAGTGAGGTTAGGAGGACACATGAGGCCTATACGGTGCTACAGAATGGGCACGTCTTTTGCTACGGTGCTCGGTAGACAGAAGAGAACTGGGAGTGGGGTTCTTAATTCACAGAAACATAGCTGGAAACATGAAGAAATACTATAGCAATAATGAAAGGGTGGTAGGTATCGTAATAAACTGAATAAAAGATGCAAGATGAAGGTAGTGCAGGCTTACGCGCCTACATCCAGCCATGATGACGCTTCAGTTGAAAGCTTCTATGAAGACGTGGAATCGGCAATGAGTAAGGTGAAAACACAGTATACTATAGTAATGGGCGACTTTAATGCAAAGGTAGGGAAGAAGCAGGCTGGAGACGACGCAGTAGGAGATTATGGCATCGGCACTAGAAACGCCAGAGGAGAGCTACTAGTAGAATTCGCAGAACGCAATAATCTGAGTATTTTGAATACCTTCTACCGAAAACGAGAAAACCGCAAGTGGACATGGAGGAGCCCTAATGGCGTAAATAAGAACGAAATAGACTTTATAATGACTGCACACCCAGGAGTCGTGCAGGATGTGGAAGTGGTTGGCAAGGTAAGATGCAGTGACCATAGAATGGTACGGGCTCGAATCCGCCTAGACTTGAAGAAGGAACGACAGAAACTCATACGCAAGAAGCCAATCAATGAGCTAGCACTGAGAGGGAAAGTACAGGAATTCAGAGTGTCGCTGCAGAACAGGTACTCGGCTCTTAGTGAGGAAACCAACCTTAGCGTAGAGACAATGAATGATAATCTGACGAGTATTATTACAGAGTGTGCAGTGGGTGTTGGAGGCAGGGTAGTTAGACAGGACACTGGCAAGCTTTCCCAGGAAACGAAGAACCTAAATAAGAAGCGTCAAATTATGAAAGTGTCAAGTAAAACAGACAAAATAGAACTGGCAGAGCTTTCGAAGTTGATTAATAGACTTAAGGTATGCGATGTAAGAAGGTATAACATGGAGAGAATTGAACATGTTCTGAAAAACGGAGGAAGCGTCAAAGCAGTGAAGAGGAAACTTAGGATAGGCAAAAGTCGGATGTATGCACTAAGGGACAAAGAAGGCAAAATAACTACCAATATGGATAGGATAGTTAAAATAGCGGGAGAGTTTACAGAGATCTGTACAATAGCGGAGACAACCACGACCTTAATACTATAAGAACTAGCAGTAACCCAGATGACACCCCACCAGTAATGATAGAAGTCAGAAAAGCTTTGGAGAGCATGCAAAGAGGCAAAGCTGCTGGTGAGGATCAGGTAACATCAGATCTGCTGAAAGATGGAGGACAGATTGTGTTAGAAAAACTAGCCACCCTGTTTACGAGGTGTCTCGTGACGGGAAGAGTACCAGAGTCTCGGAAGAACGCTAACGTCATCTTAATACATAAGAAAGGAGATGACAAGGACTTGAAGAATTACAGGCGGATCAGCTTGCTCTCTGTAGTATACAAGCTATTTACAAAGGTAATTGCTAACAGAGTAAAGAAAACATTAGAATTGAATCAACCAAAGGAACAAGCACGATTTCAAACAGGCTACTCAACAATTGACCACATTCATACTATCAACCAGGTAATAGAGAAATCCTCAGAGTATAACCAACCACTATACATAGCTTTCATATATTACGAGAAGGCGTTTGATTCAGTAGAAATATCAGCCGTCATGCAGACACTGCGGAATCAGGGCGTAGATTAAGTATATATAAACATTCTGGAAGAAATCTACAGGGGATCAACTGCTATCATAGTGCTTCATAAAGAAAGCAACAGAATATCAATCAAGAAGGGTGTAAGGCAGGGGGACACTATCTCCCCAATGCTATTTACCGCGTGCTTGCAGGAGGTTTTCAGAAGCCTAGAATGGGAGCAGTTATGGATAAGAGTTAAAGAAGAATACCTTAGTAACCTGCGCTTCGCCGATGACATTGCATTGCTGAGTAATTCAGGGGATGAATTGCAACTCATGATTGCGGAGTTGAACAGGGAGAGCAGAAAGTCGGGTCTTAAAATTAATCTGCAGAAAACGAAAGTAATGTACAACAACCTCGGAAAGGAGCAGCGCTTCGAGATAGGCAATAGTGCACTTGAAGTTGTAAAAGACTATGTCTACTTAGGGCAGGTAATAACCGCAGAGCCGAACCACGAGATCGAAATAACTAGAAGAATAAGAATGGGGTGAAGCACATTCGGCAAGCACTCTCAAATTATGACAGGTAGATGGCCACTATCCCTCAAGAGGAAGGTATATAACAGCTGTATCTTGCCAGTACTTAGCTACGGAGCAGAAACCTGGAGACTTACAAAGAAGGTTCAGCTTAAATTGAGGACGACGCAGCGAGCAATGGAAAGAAAAATGGTAGGTGTAACCTTAAGAGACAAGAAGAGAGCAGAATGGATTAGGGGACAAACGGGGGTTAAGGATATCATAGTCGACATAAAGAAGAGGAAATGGACGTGGGCCGGGCATGTAGCGCGTAGACAGGATAACCGCTGCTCATTAAGGGTAACTAACTGGATTCCCAGAGAAGGGAAGCGGGTTAGGGGGAGACAGAAGGTTAGGTGGGCAGATGAGATTAAGAAGTTTGCGGGCATAAATTGGCAGCAGCAAGCACAGGACCGGGTTAACTGGCGGAACATGGGAGAGGCCTTTGTCCTGCAGTGGACGTAGTCAGGCTGATGATGATGATGATGATAGTGATGATGATGATGATGAATCAGAAAATGTGGTGTGACAGCCACTTGGGCGTCACTGATTCGATGCAGAACTTGAGCTAAGCTCGCCCTTCCGCGGCATGTTAACACCACGGCATGACTAGAGGGAAACGCAGCGTGCGTCGTGTGTACCCTTTAGCCCAGTCACAATCTTTCTCTGGGTTAGCATAAACGGATAATACGGTGTTATGGTAGCGGGGTTACAGCCGGGCGAGGCAGGCGCTCGTCACATAGCTATTTTTAATACTGTTGGATGCTATGAGCTAAGCTCAGGCTTGAGCTATGATAGCTTCTTAGCGGTGTGGTTGAGATGTTGACAAAACTTCACATCTACCGGTCTAAACGTGTCCAATGAGGCGTTGCAGGAGCTAATCACGGAAACAACGGTCTTGATGATATACTTCACTTTACCACTTCTAGAGAACTGACACCACCCCGCCGACCACTTGAGCCAGCACTGTTAGAGGAAAGTGCGAGATATAAATAACGCGTATGTAATGACTCTAAAGTACGTCACCATCGTACAGTGGATAGCGCGCCCGACTACTGTTGTCGCGGACCGAGAGGTGGTGGGCTCGACTCCTGTTCGTGAGACTTTTTTTCTCATTTGATCGTGTTCATTTTTTCGACAGCATTTCCGTGAAAGAACAAAAAACATCCCTCAAATCTTGGTGGACCATGGCATAAAACACTTTCGTGTAAAAAAAGTGTGAACTAAGATAGCACAAATGGGACATAACAACACCACATGCGCTACGAGGCTATAGATAATTTCACCAACTACAAAGATTTTATGTAATGACTGCCAGCTAGGGGATGAGCTCAGGGTGGCTCAATTTAACCACGCAACAATTGTATCAAACGCGAAAATGCGCCCCATGCTGTCTTAAAATGCATATTTGTTAAACGTTTCTGAATTATCCGTGTTACTTCGTCGTTCGAGCTAGCCAGTGTTCTCGATGCTATTGCGGCCATTTAGTGAAATCGAGCTGCGCCATCACACTGTGTGTCATTTTGACACTGCAAGCTCGGTAGCTGTGTGGAATGATGCAAAATGTGTTCCAGAAGATTCGAAAACTGTGGTCACTCGAGATGAGATATACCTCTCAGAGCAAGTGAATGTCACTGAGGAGCAAGTCTCTCAGGCAAATACTTGCGTAGTTTTCTGTTTCGAAATGATACACACACACCAGCGTTTTCAGTTCTATCATAATATATCCCTGTCAAGTAGATGGTAACGTAGCATATCTCAACAAATTGGCCGGTTATGAGCCACCATGCCCACAGAAAAGATCCACGCCTGATCACAGCCCGACGTTGTAGCACCGTACAATCGCAGACGATAAAGACAGATTCATGCCACTATCACGTACGCAAACACAGGTAGACGTATAATGCACTGGAAAATGTACTGTAGTAAATAACTACTCCGCGTGTTTTCTCGAAGCAGTAAGTGACGTATTGCCATCTTACGGCAGGGGCGAAGCTGCGTAGCTCAGCCGCTGTTTGGCACGATTGACCACTCTTGTCGTTTTTTATGTTAGTCTGTGGACGCACTATCACGCTATACTTAGAAAGTATCATAGCGAAGCCAGTTAAGTGTTAGGCGTTTTGCTATGGGCATAACTGGTATATGCAGGACCCAAAACTTGCTCCAGTTTCGGTTTCACAGAACTTGCGCGCTTATAGCGGTTGCTGGGCGTCCTAAGATCTGCTTGAACGCAGTGAGGTTGATGTGGGTATTTGAAATAATTGTCTTTCATGAGTTTTAACAAATTTGATTGATCTGTAATAATTTTTTGTTTATTTGACATTTTCTTTTTTTCAATTTTCATAACAGTACATCGGGCACAGCGCGGAAACTAGTTCACTTGCATTCTTAGCACTTGCCTCCTCTAACCATTGCCACTGGCTCAGCAATATCACAAGTTCGGCCACACTTGGTTACTCACTCGGTTGCAGTAGCAAGTATGAATAAGAAAAAGATAACATATCGTATACATGTGGCGCACAGCGAACGGAAACCGCAGTAGGTCGAGTTGAGCGTCGTCAACTATGCATGAGACAAAGGTGCCTAAATCGGGGCGTCACATGCTTTGCGTGGCCTTGTAGTGTGATAACCCAAGGATTTGCGGTTGCACGAATGTTTCCGGATTTCCCAGTGGTGCACGACGGGTGAGCACAAGTATTTTGGTTTAATTATTTGAACAGGTATTAAATTTGCTTGAGTAAATTAGTAAGCCAAGGTCTTTGCACGTTTGAACACACCGGCATAAGCATAGTGTCGCTAAACTAATTGTTCATGAGGACAGCTTACATGCAGCCAGCACAAACTGCGTTGAATTGAAGGCTCGACTGCGTGTTGGTTCAGCTATATAGTTTGTTCATCGTTAGCTTTTGGCTTGTAGTTCAAATATAGTGAAGCCATTACAGGCTCATTAGTGTTCATAGAAATTCATGTAGTCAGTTTGGTACGCAGTGGGTCTTTACTCATTTAACAGGGAATTACGCTGGAGTCAACGCTTTGATGAGTGGTCTTTTTTTTGTCAATGTGATTCTGCTGCCCTGATGTAAGCAAATCAACTGACCGAAACATCGTCTCCAACGGCGTCTCCCCCTGTGCGTCCCCCTGAACATCGCTCTTGTTTGGTAGTGAAGCTCTGTAGGGAAAATATGTGTCCAGTCCTAACAGAGGTAGTTAAGAATGACGTTGCCTGCACGTGATTTTTATTATTCGAGTCATGCGAATATTCTGGATTGAAAACATGCTCAATTTAGATATATTTCAGCTGTGAGTTAACGCTACTTTTGTAGACTTGTAGATTGACACATTGGCACTACGTGTATGTCTGTTTTGTTTTTTAGTATATCCCGGCTGGCCGGCTTTCGCTCCTCGTGTTCACCGTGCGTTAAAGTTGCGCGTCCGTGGCTCTCGCAGCTCTTGCGCGCCCGGTCGCAGAGAGGAGTACGCAACCTCGACCGCACTTTCCCTGCAGGCTTCCTTCCGACTCGAAGTCCTGCGGCGGTCTCGACGAGGTGCCACACCCTCAATGCAGTCGGTCGCCCCCATTTCGGTTGCACCGATGATCTCACCAGAGAAGGATTGGCCACCCTGGTGCAGTATCTGGCCACCCCCTCCCGTAGGCATTCGTCAATTAACTCACGGCCCTCAGTCCCCACCAGCTGCGGAGCAACTGACCACGGCGGCGGTCAGATCTGCAAAGCAGCAGAGGGTGCTAGGAATCTCTGGATACGGACAGGCCACCATTGGAACTTGAACTTAGCAACGTTTAACGTTAGAACGTTATCTAGTGAGGGAAGTCTAGCTGTATTATTCGAGGAGCTAGAAGGCATTAAATGGGATATAATAGGGCTGAGTGAGGTTAGGAGGACAGATGAGGCCTATACTGTGCTACAGAATGGGCACGTCATTTGCTATCGGGGCTTGGCAGACAGAAGAGAACTGGGAGTAGGGTTCCTAATTCACAGAAACATAGCTGGCAACATAGAGGATTACTATAGCATTAATGAAAGGGTGGTAGGCATTGTAATTAAACTGAATAAAAGATACAAAATGAAGGTAGTACAGGCTTACGCGCCTACATCCAGCCATGATGACGCTTCAGTTGAAAGCTTCTATGAAGACGTGGAATCGGCAATGAGTAAGGTGAAAACACAGTATACTATAGTAATGGGCGACTTTAATGCAAAGGTAGGGAAGAAGCAGGCTGGAGACCAGGCAGTAGGAGATTATGGCATCGGCACTAGAAACGCCAGAGGAGAGCTACTAGTAGAATTCGCAGAACGCAATAATCTGCGTATTTTGAATACCTTCTACCGAAAACGAGAAAACCGCAAGTGGACATGGAGGAGCCCTAATGGCGTAAATAAGAACGAAGTAGACTTTATAATGACTGCACACCCAGGAGTCGTGCAGGATGTGGAAGTGGTTGGCAAGGTAAGATGCAGTGACCATAGAATGGTACGGGCTCGAATCCGCCTAGACTTGAAGAGGGAACGACAGAAACTGATACGCAAGAAGCAAATCAATGAGCTAGCACTGAGAGGGAAAGTACAGGAATTCAGAGTGTCACTGCAGAACAACAGGTACTCTGCTCTTAGCGAGGAAACCAACCTTAGCGTAGATACAATGAATGATAATCTGACGAGTATCATCACGGAGTGTGCAGTGGAAGTTGGAGGCAGGGTAGCTAGACAGGACACCGGCAAGCTTTCCCAGGAAACGAAGAACCAAATTAAGAAGCGTCAAATCATGAAAGTGTCAAGTACAACAGACAAAATAGAACTGGCAGAGCTTTCGAAGCTGATTAATAGACGTAAAGTATGCGATGTAAGAAGGTATAACATGGAGAGAATTGAGCACGCTCTGAAAAACGGAGGAAGCGTCAAAGCAGTGAAGAGGAAACTTGGGATAGGCAAAAGGCGGATGTATGCACTAAGGGACAAAGAAGGCAAATTAACTACCAATATGGATAGGATAGTTAAAATAGCGGAGGAGTTTTACAGAAATCTGTACAGTAGCCGAGACAACCACGACCTTAATACTATAAGAACTAGCAGTAACCCAGACGACACCCCACCGGTAATGATAGAAGAAGTCAGAAAAGCTTTGGAAAGCATGCACACAGGCAAAGCTGCTGGTGAGGATCAAGTAACATCAGATCTCCTGAAAGATGGAGGACAGATTGTGTTAGAAAAACTAGCCACTCTATTTACGAGGTGTCTCCTGACGGGAAAAGTACCAGAGTCTTGGAAGAACGCTAACATCATCTTAATACATAAGAAAGGAGATGACAAGGACTTGAAGAATTACAGGCCGATCAGCTTGCTCTCTGTAGTATACAAGCTATTTACAAAGGTAATTGCTAGCAGAGTAAAGAAAACATTAGAATTCAATCAACCAAAGGAACAAGCAGGATTTAGAACAGGCTACTCAACAATTGACCACATTCATACTATCAATCAGGTAATAGAGAAATGCTCAGAGTATAACCAACCACTATACATAGCCTTCATAGATTACGAGAAGGCGTTTGATTCAGTAGAAATATCAGCCGTCATGCAGACACTGCGGAATCAGGGCGTAGATGAAATATATATAAACATTCTGGAAGAAATCTACAGGGGATCAACTGCTACCATAGTGCTTCATAAAGAAAGCAACAGAATACCAATAAAGAAGGGTGTAAGGCAGGGGGACACAATCTCCCCAATGCTATTCACTGCATGCTTACAGGACGTTTTCAGAAGCCTAGAATGGGAACAGTTAGGAATAAGAGTTAATGGAGAGTACCTCAGTAACCTGCGCTTCGCCGATGACATTGCATTGCTGAGTAACTGAGGGGACGAATTGCAACTCATGATTACGGAGTTAGACAAGGAGAGCAGAAAGGTGGGTCTTAAAATTAATCTGCAGAAAACGAAAGTAATGTACAACAACCTCGGAAAGGAGCAGCGCTTTGCGATAGGTAATAGTGCACTTGAAGTTGTAAAAGACTATGTCTACTTAGGGCAGGTAATAACCGCAGAGCCTAACCACGAGATTGAAGTAACTAGAAGAATAAGAATGGGGTGGAGCACATTCGGCAGGCACTCTCAAATTATGACAAGTAGATTATACTGTTCCTCAAGAGGAAGGTATATAACAGCTGTATCTTGCCGGTACTTAGCTACGGAGCAGAAACCTGGAGACTCACAAAGAGGGTTCAACTTAAATTGAGGACGACGCAGCGAGCAATGGAAAGAAAAATGGTAGGTGTAACCTTAAGAGACAAGAAGAGAGCAGAGTGGATTAGGGGACAAACGGGAGTTAAGGATATCATAGCTGCAATAAAGAAGAGGAAATGGACATGGGCCGGGCATGTAGCACGTAGACAGGATAACCGCTGGTCATTAAGGGTCACCAACTGGATTCCCAGAGAAGGGAAGCGGGGTAGGGGGAGACAGAAGGTTAGGTGGGCAGATGAGATTAAGAAGTTTGCGGGTATAAATTGGCAACAGCAAGCACATGACCGGGTTAACTGGCGGAACATGGGAGAAGCCTTTGTCCTGCAGTGGACGTAGACAGGCTGATGATGATGATGATGATATCCCGGCTGTGGCGCCTGCATTTCCGACGGAGGCGGAAATGTTGTAGGCCCGTGTACTCAGATTTGGGTGCACGTTAAAGAACCCCAGCTGGTCGAAATTTCCGGAGCCCTCCACTACGGCGTCTCTAATAATGATATGGTGGTTTTGGGTTGTTAAACTTCACATATCTATCAACCAATGTTTTTAGTGAGAAACCTGTGGTGTTATGCCAGCGAGTCCTCGTCAAACGTCCGGGTCAAGGCCAGCCCGCAGTCCGCCTGTCGCGAACAACTCAACGGCGTAAACACGCGCGGCGCATCTCTGGCCCACGTGCATGGAGCCAGCAGCGCACGTGACAGCGAGCCGGCGTCTTCGTGTCTGGGGGTAACGTGGCCCAGCGGCGACCCCATTGGAGGAATCTGCCCTGACGACCAGCGGCGCTTCTGATTGGACATTTTGGTTGGACCCAGTGCAAATAAAAGAAGCCCCGCGGCGCGTCGGGATCAGCGGTCCTATGGAGGGGAGTCCCCGTGTCGGAGAGCCGACATGTGTCTCTGCGCAGAAGCAGTCGCGAGCTGAGAAACATACGCTACCAAACGGCTGGTGACCTTCCCGGCGGAGTTGAAAGCAGTGGCGCCTTCGGGTCCGTGTTGGCGTCGCCGTCTTTCGCAACATGTGGAGGTCAGCGGTGGGATTTCGGAGGTGGCTTCGGCGGGATCGGCCCGTCGTTCGCAACAGTGGTGGCTTCGGCGGGATCGGCCCGTCGTTCGCAACAGTGGTTGGCAGCTGCGGGATCGGCTGGCGTCAGCGACATCGATGCGGTGAGTGCCTGATGTTTTCCCCTCAGTTCACCAGACTACTCTAGCTCAGGTTGTAGTAGTTTAGAGAAGGGCTGTGTGAAGCATTGAAGTGAGCTTTGATCGTTTCAAGCAAAGTCGAAGTGCTTTGAAACCGAAGTTTATGCGGAGGGGGTAAACACGGGAGTGTGAAAAATTGCTTGCGCGTCGTGTTAGTAGGCTTATAGCGGGTACGGCAAGTAAATTGTTAACAGGGGCAAACAGCAAGAGGCTAGTGTGAACGATGGAGAACCTTAAAGTGAAGGAACTCATCGAAATTTGTGAGGAACTCGGCATAACTTTGGGCCGTGCGAAACGAAAGCAAGCGATCCTTGAGATCATGAAGGATGAGGGAGTGTCGGCTGAGGAAGTCGATGAGGCCTGGGTGGATATTAAAGCACGCCGTGAGGAGGCTGAAAGGCGGGAAGTAGAAGCTCGCGAACGTGAGGAGGCTGAAAGGCGCGAACGTCGCGAGGAGGCCGAGAGACAGGAGCGCCTTGAGATGAAACGACTAGAATTGGCAATCCTACAGTGTTCGCAGGCGCCTAGCGTAGCTTCTCCGACGATTCAGGTCAGCGGTTTTAGAATTCGGGACCAACTGCCACCGTTCGTAGTAGGCGAGGACATGGCGAAGTATCTCGTCAAGTTTGAACACGTCTGTGAGCGAAACGCTTTGGAGCGGTCTCTTTGGGCGCGGAACCTGTTAGCTCTTCTTCCCGGCGAAGTGTCCGACGCGATAACTTGCTTGTCGAGAGAAGCGTTTGAGAGCTATGACGAGGTTAAGGAAGTGCTCTTGAGACGTTATAAGTTGTCACCCGAGGCTTTCAGGCAAAGGTTCCGGTATGCTGAAGAGGGGAATGAGTCACACGTTGACTTCGCGTTTCGTCTTAAGGCCGATTTAATTGAATGGCTCAAGGGCGAAGGTGTTTATGACGACCGCGATAGAGTGGTGGAATGCGTTGCATTGGAGCAATTCTACCGCTGCATCGAGGATAATGTCAGGCTTTGGCTGCAGGACAGACTGGGTGAAGTACAGCTAAACAAGGCAGCAGAGTTAGCTGAGGAGTATTATACTCGCCGAAAGTTGCATAGCAGGGCAGTGCGCGTTGAAAAGGATGAAAGAAAAGAGGGCTTTTCAAAGAAACCTGATCAACGGAAACCCGCTCCGCACCGTAATTTCAAGAAGGACCCGTCTCTTACGAAGGATAGTGTAGGGGAAGGGCAAACAGAAGCGGAGAAATCGAGTGAGGTTTCTACCACACAGGCATTTGAATCGGAAAACAAACGGAAGCCGCTAATCTGCTACAACTGTAAAAAGGAAGGGCACATCGCGAGAAACTGTCAGGAAAAGTTTGCCTTCGCAACAATCCGAGAATCAGAAAAAAACATGCGGTTGTTGGAGCCGTATCTCCAAGAAATTAGGGTGAATGAGAAAAGGTGCCGAGCACTTAGAGACTCAGCGGCAACCATGGACGTTGTCCATCCTTCATTGGTGTCTCCGGATGACTTAACAGGAGAATGCGCGTGGATCAGGCAAGTCGCCGAGGAGCAGAGTGTTCGC
The DNA here is from genome assembly GCA_013436015.1 of Rhipicephalus annulatus. Taxonomy (NCBI): domain Eukaryota; kingdom Metazoa; phylum Arthropoda; class Arachnida; order Ixodida; family Ixodidae; genus Rhipicephalus; species Rhipicephalus annulatus. The sequence continues at coordinate 795,253 of WOVY01012553.1, read as the reverse complement.
TTACCAATCGCCACCGTTGTCATTGAAGGCCCGTTCGGTAAGCTTCGCACCGAAGCGGCTGTGTCTGCCGCGCTAAGTGATCGTTTTCCTTATCTTTTCTCCAACAACTCGGAGCAGCTTCTCAAAGAGCAGGGCAAATCGTTCTTCCCCAGCTTAGCGTGCATGGCCCTCACGCGATCGCAAGCGCGGAAGCTATCGCGGCAGCTTGATCTGGTTCAAAGCGGTGAACTCTCAAGTGACCTTGTCGGCGGGTCGACGGAACCTCAGAGAGGAAATTTTCCGCGTGAGTCATGTGAGCAGTCGCGCGAGCGGCGCGTCGCCGAACCGACCGGCGCGGTTTCCGTAGAAAGGGGAGACGACATGGCGCCATTGAGTCAGAGCGAGAGGGTTGCAACGCTCTCGCCTGTAGCGGAAAGTTGGAGCGAGCTGCCGAGAGTTGATCGAGAGACGCTCATTCGAGAGCAGCGTGAGGATCTCTCGATTGAAGCGCTAGTGGAAAGCCAAATTGAAGCGCTAGTGGAAAGCCAGAAAAACGCGGCAAAAGTGCTGTCGAAGGAGCACTACGAGGAATCGGTGAAGAAGCGCGCCCTTGAAGTTGATAATCAGGTAATGCTGCTGCAGCCGTTCAAAAAGATCAAGCTTGAGGTTGATTGGGAAGGGCCCACCAAAGTATTATCGAAGCCTTGCAATACAAATTATGAAGTGAAATTAGGAAGGCGGCCGGACAAAATTTACAACTTGATGAAACCATACGTTCAACATCAAGCGGTCGTAAATTAGCTGTTGAATGCTTCAGAGGAAGAGGGAGCAGAAATTTGGAGTTCTAGTGATGTAATCAAAGGGGGATCGAAAGTAATCTGGGAACAGTTGAACCTAGAGCCTAGCTTAAGTGAAGGAGGACCTGAGAAAGAGGACCTGAGAAAGATTGGTTCCGAGTTTGGAGACGTGTTTTCGGACCGCCCCGGAAACACGAGGGTGATCGAACACGACATCGAGCTAAGCGGTGAAGAGTCAATCCGTAGCAAGCCGTATCGTTGTTCCCCTGTGCAACGTCGAAAGTGTGAGCCGCTCTTGGTGCCGCATAGGTATTGTCGCCTAAAAGTGGCCGGTTACTGAAGTGGAGCATGTTGCTCCACAGCGCAACTTTGACGTTCGCTATAAAAAAAAATAAAGGAAAGGTAAACGCTAATGCAGGTGCATTGAGCAGTGCGTTCCAGCTAGTAACTTCTCAACCTTTCGGTTTCTCGCTGGCGATTCGGGGCAAAATTTTGACCTCATCACGACCTTAGCTGAGCGCTCTCGTCCAGAGTGAGCTCAAAGAGCCAACTTTATGCTGTATTCTAATTCGTTACGTTGTTGTACGTGAAAAAAAAATCTTGAGTTGTCATTTTAAGAGTCTTGTGTCCCACATGTGCCTCTTGATGTAGAGGGAACAAAATTCCGATAGACACGTAGATAGGTATATGTTGTACCATACTTTGTCTGGTGTTCTGTCGGGTGACCGAGGGCACTTGCTTGTGTCGTGTGTTGTTTGTTGCCGAACCGTTCTTAGCAAGTTGCAGAACCATCGACAAGTGCTGAAGCCGAAGATGGTCAGAAGAGACGAGTGAAGCTGGTCAGCAAGTTGTGGCGACAAGCCAGTGGAGCTGGGATCCGTCGTCAAAAATGGGATGTGTTTCCGGAACAGTCTGGAGCTGTATTCTCCCCATGGCCCTGGAGGCGAACCTGGAGGGACCTGGCGAACGAGCGCACCTGACATCCGAGCCCCGTGGAAGCAGCTCGTCTTTCCGGTGCATTGTCTGGCGGCGGGGGTGCTGTTATGCCAGCGAGTCCTCGTCAAACGTCCGGGTCAAGGCCAGCCCGCAGTCCGCCTGTCGCGAACAACTCAACGGCGTAAACACGCGCGGCGCATCTCTGGCCCACGTGCATGGAGCCAGCAGCGCACGTGACAGCGAGCCGGCGTCTTCGTGTCTGGGGGTAACGTGGCCCAGCGGCGACCCCATTGGAGGAATCTGCCCTGACGACCAGCGGCGCTTCTGATTGGACATTTTGGTTGGACCCAGTGCAAATAAAAGAAGCCCTGCGGCGCGTCGGAATCGGCGGTCCTAGGAGAGGAGTCCCCGTGTCGGAGAGCCGACATGTGTCTCTGCGCAGAAGCAGTCGCGAGCTGAGAAACATACGCTACCAAACGGCTGGTGACCTTCCCGGCGGAGTTGAAAGCAGTGGCGCCTTCGGGTCCGTGTTGGCGTCGCCGTCTTTCGCAACAGTGGAGGTCAGCGGTGGGATTTCGGAGGTGGCTTCGGCGGGATCGGCCCGTCGTTCGCAACAGTGGTTAAAAAATTTCATCTTATATGCGTTGAGCGAGTTTCGTATCATGGCAAAACCAGTCAGCTTCAGTTCGTCTGCTTCACAATGAACGAAAAAAAATTAGAAATTTGTGAACTAAATTTAACGAACGGTCGTGTCGCTTGAGCAGCCAGCGTATCTGCAAGAGGGCACAAACGCATTCCGCTTGCATGCCAAATTGGAATAGAGAGGGTTTGCACCAGCCCTCCTCCTCTTAGTTTCGGGCCCTTCCCCTAAATTTGCTGACTTCATAATTTGCTGAGGTATACAAATTTCCACCCAACCCCTCTCTCGTCCTTCGTTATATGCGTAGGCATGCTGCCATGGTTTCGCTCTATGTTACCACATCTTCATTTTTTTTCTCCCTTGACCTAGTGATCGTTTGCTGTAGCAGCCATACCGACGCTTCCACACAAGTTTGGAGACAAAAGAAGCACAGTCGCGCTCAATATGACTTGCAACAGGGGAGCGCATGGCTCATGAGCGCTTATAGGAGCGCATGGCTCTTATATATACTACCCCTTATTTCTAATATTAAATGCACTCTCTCCCTTGATTGTGATACCAAATAAGAAAATATTGTTGAGTTGTTCGAATGAAAACAGATTGAAGCCATGCGCAACATTTAAACTTGTGAAGTTATACGCGCTCCTGTGTTGCAAGTCATATTGAGTGCAGCTGTACTTCCGCATGCGCGCGAACATTGACAATGATCTGACGTCCACGCTCGTTTCTTTGTTTCTGCTTGCGTGGGCCGGCAATTATATAGAATTATCCCGGCTGTGGCGGCTGCATTTCCGATGGAGGCGGAAATGTTGTAGGCCCGTGTACTCAGATTTGGGTGCACGTTAAAGAACCCCAGGTGGTCAAAATTTCCGGAGCCCTCCACTACGGCGTCTCTCATAATCAAATGGTGGTTTTAGGACGTTAAACCCCACATATCAATCAATCAATTATATAGAATTACGACAAGAAATAATGATAATTATATTTAGGATTTAACGTCTTGAAATTGCGATGTCAATATGAGTGGCATGATAGAGAACGGCTTCGGAAATTTTCACTGTCTGGAGTTCTCTATCCCACACCTAAATCTAGATACATTTTCTCAAGCATGTTCACCTCTATCAGAAACGCGGCCGCCGTGGCTGGGATGCGATCACTCAACCATCGGGTGAGCAGTCGAGCACTGTAACCACTGTACCACCCCAGCCGGGGTGTCAGGAGAAGTGATAAAAAGAAAAATAATAGCTGTTGAATCCTAGTGTATAGGTCGACTTTGCTGCAAGCTCTATTCTAAACTTGTTTATTTACACTGGCTTAGATAATAAAAGCCTCATGACGTCTTTATGTCTCGCTTTTTCCTTCAGTGCACGCATACATATTCAGCAAATAAAGTTTCACTCTTTGTCAGTAAAAAAAAAACACACCGGCACTCGCCTATAACGATTCCGTGCTACAGACGGTGCTGAGGCGTTGCGAGACCTTCGATGAGAGAGGCGGGTGCGCAACAGCAGTTCGTGACTGATGCCACATTGGTACATGGCCACCTCTGTTCCCGCAGTTTTCAAAATGTATATACCTGTACTCTAGAGGTTCGCTATTGCTGCATAGTCATCGCCTCCTAGTCCAGTGCTTAGCGATTGAGTGGAGCTCAATATTACGGGTCCGGTTAAATTCGTGACCAAGAGTGCTGCACAGGTCAAAATATGGCGGCATCACGTGCGCGCAGTTTTACGCGAATGGCATGGGAGTAACCACAGGCCCAAAGAATCTTGCATTTGATGCTCGTGAAATCGTTAATGACTAGGCGTCATTCGGCACGGGAGAAAACGACGCACTACATTTAAGGCACGAGGCACTGCAGAGATAAGGCTGGCAGGTGAAAATATACAGTCAAAGCTAGCAGTAATCTCTACTCGTGATCGAGCTGTTGCGCCGTCGCATAGAGTTTTTCGGCAACTGTGTTCGTAGTTGGTCGATATGCCTATGCAAGAAAAAAAAAGAACAAAGAGAAATAAAGTAGCCGTAAAATTCAAGGACGCTTGTCAGGAAATTACAGTATACTAACGCACAGCGTTGGGACCGATCCTACTGTTCAGTTTTCTTAGCAAGGCAAAAAAAAAATGCTTTCTTCGAACTTTGCTCAAGAAAAATGTCTCATACTACGGCTGAAGCAGATCATTCATAGCACAAGAAAAGCACTGAAATTAATAAACAAAAAGCTGCTGATTCCTCCATCATAGAAATCGGCATCGCACAAAAGGTAAATATGTCTTCACAGATGCGTAGTCCTTACTGTGCAGCGATATATGAGAGATTGTTGATTGAAGACTGATATGTGTGGTTTAACGTCCAAAAACCACCATATGATTATGAGAGACGGCGTCGTGGAGGGCTCCGAAAATTCATACCACCTGGGGTTCTTTAACGTGGGCCAAATCTGAGCACATGGGGCTTGAACATTTCCGCCTCCATCGAAAATGCAGCCACCGCAGCCGGGACTATGCTAGCTGTCTTATTCCGAGGATTACGTTTCTTGAGGAATAGTTACGGCCGTAGACAAGGTGAGTTTCATTTGCCTACTCATCTATTTGAGCCTCATCAAGCTTGCCCGACTACATCTACCCAGAAGTATATTCAGTGAAAGTCTTACAGATAGACAAAGGAGAGAAGATGAAAAAAGTGCTATGAGGACAAAAATATTGAAATGCTTCTGGTGCAGACATTTTGTGAAGTGGTACACCAACCTTAGAAAAATGTCTCGGCTTAGAAATATGTATAGGCTTCAATATGTAGTTCTCTTTGTGAATAACCATTAACGCCCCACCACGGTGGTCTAGTGGCTAAGGTACTCGGCTGCTGACCCGCAGGTCGTGGGATCAAATCTCGGCTGCGGCGGCTGCATTTCCGATGGAGGCGAAAATGTTGTAGCCCCGTGTGCTCAGATTTTGATGCACGTTAGAGAACCCCAGGTGGTCGAAATTTCCTGAGCCCTTCACTACGGCGTCTCTCATAATCATATGGTGGTTTTGGGACGTTAAACCCCACAAATAATCAAATCATCTAAATACTCGTTAAACCATGGAATATAGTGTGAAACAGAGATAACTGTAAGAATTTGCGTCTGTCTTCAAGAAGGAGCCAACCTAAAGTATTGCCAATTTCAAAATATCTTTTACAAAAGTCATACCCACCTGTCACGAAACGGTCTGACTGCACATGCTCTAGAGCATCGATGTTCTCTTCAATTAAAGGGTCCCAAATGCTACACGCGCACTTCAAAAGTGGTGCACATTCGAGATATGGGGGGTTTCTTTCAGGCTGGCCAGGGCTTGTTTAAGGTTACGTCGCAAGAAGTTCAATTTGTTGCAGGCCTTAAGATGTAATCAATGTGTGGATTCAAAGTCAGATAGCTCGAAAAAATGACTTCTAGGTACTTATGTCCTGTCACGAAAGACAGTTGTGTTGTATTCATGACATAGCTTGCCATCAGGGGGTGCTCGTTGTTCGTGAATCCTAAGAAGTTGCATTTGGCAAGGTTGAGTGTCATTTTCCAAGTTGAACACAAGGACTTGAGTTTGTTAGGATCAAATTGTTGCTGTTCACTGTCTGATTCACTTGAAATTTCGTGGTAACTACAACAATCATCTGCATATAGCCTCGCACGGCATGAAAATTTTTCGGTTTGGTAAATAATAAATATCATAAAAAAGCTAAGACCCTAAAACAGACCCCTGTGGCACACCTTATAATACTAAGACGTCTGAAGAGCGAACACCTCCTAGTATCACGCGTTGATTTCTATGTAGCAGCTACGCTTCCGACCACATCAGGGCGGTATTTGGGAAATTGAAACAGGTCAACTTTTGTAGCAACAATGCATGATATTCGGTATCGAATGCTTTCTGAAAGTCTGAAAAGATTTAGTCAACTTGTAAACCCGAGTTAATAAGTGCGGAAATGTTATGACAAAATTCTACCAGCTGAGTGGCACAACAATAGCCAGCCCTGAAGTAATGTTGCATTGCAATAAAGAAGCTATTTTCTTGAAGGTGTGTCAATAAATGTGCGCAAACAAGATTTTCTAATGTTTTGCAAGCAATGCTTCTGAGTGGACTTGGCCTGTAGTTACATGTTCTTGTTTTTAAACCCCTTTTGTGTATTAGAAAAACATTTGCAGTTTTCCGATCTGAAAGTAGAGCACCTACTTGTAGAAATATTTTAAATAAAAGTGTTAAGAAAGAAGGGACAGGTGATGCACACTTTCTTAGAACGAAATTTGAAATACATTCAGGGCTGCATGATAGCCGAGTGGATGTATATGTTCCGCAGTAGTAATGCGATACCATCTTCAGACAGCTCCATTTCCCTCATCTGTGTGAGCTCACTGGTGCAAGGTAGAGTCCTTAGTCAGGTACCCCATTGGTTGTGACCGCTGTCCTGGCACAATTGTGTTTCGATGGAGGTGAAATGCTAAAGGCCCGCGTATTGTGCGATGTCATTGCACGGTAAATAACATCATATCGTCAAAGTTTGCGGATCCCCTCTACCACTGAATCTCTCATAAACATACCAGCGTTTCAGAACATAAAACCCCACAATTCAATAATAATAATAATAATAATAATAATAATAATAATAATAGTAATAATAATAATAATGATGATGATAATAATATTACAGTTCTAGCTGTACGCTTGAATCATCTGCGCGTAGAGCCCATTTAATGAAACGATGACGTGAAATATCTGAAATACACTTGCGCAACTACCGTTAATAATAACCGCAGGGGGGGGGGAGTGAAAAATCGTGACGCTCTACTTCCCGCAGATGACTGTACCGATGGTCTGTTTCAAGCCAGTATGTTGCTGTGCGATCTCACCTGGGTGACCTCAAGGAAGAGATCACGTCAGTCCTTAACTATAGTACTATTGAGGGCCGCAATTCGTAACGGAGAAATGGTGCCGTTTAGAATGGCGAGCAGTTTATTTATTTTTTACTTCCTCTTAATTTCTGCTTTGCCTTTCGTGAGATTTTCGAACCTGTGGCCATGCTGCATGTTTGAAGTGGGTCCTTTCAACCAGTGTGGTCGTTCTAAATGCCGCCGATGTCGGTGCGCTCGAGTCGGCAGGCTTCAAAGAAGTACGACCTGATGCCAAATCACCCGTGAATGATGGCCTCAGATCCTGCAATCCGTGACGTAACCCAAAAACAATGGTCCCCTTGTCTTGTGTCCACTGGGCGAAAGTGCGATTTTAAGGAAGGCGCAATTAGGCAAATGTGATCTCGAGCGCGTCTGATAGAAAGACTTCGATCGGGAGCAAACAGAAACAATGCTTCTCAACCAGTGAGGTAGCGTTTTTAAAGCTCCGATAAAAAAGGTTGATTAATCGACTAATTGAATAAAATATCGCTTGGAAGGAAATATTCATTTATATATAGATGAATATAGCTATATAGATGAACGAATAACAATTTACCGAGTAAAATTATCTTTCTAACAAATTTATTAATATATATAAATTTACCGATTATAAAACACCTCGCTTAGGGAGCTGTCACCATTTGTACCGCTCCCTCCATTATTGTCGTGTCTAGATCATTTTCGCTAAGCGTTCGCACAGTTTTCTTCGACGTGACATGCCAGGATGTTGCGTCCCTCAATGCTCCAATCATTCGTGTGGGGCCCTTCCCTCCAGAACGAAACCGCTATGCAGCTGGCGTGGTAGTGGCAGCCGCCGTAGCAGACGACGTAGATCTCTTCACTCTAAATGGAGGAAAACGCACCGGGACACTGTAGTTCACCCTACCCTGCAAACAACGAGTACCTTGCGTCAGAGTGTGCGTGAGAGATATAAGGTGCATTCGGGCAGCGTGTTACATGTTTCCCGCTAGCTTAGGCGGTAGAGCGTTGGGCTCTGAACGACGCGGTCGACCAGTCGTGAGTTAAGAATCTCAGCGGCCGATATCTTAGGGTGCAGCTCCTCTTTCCTGCGCCTTGTCCTGCGTGTGGCGTAACTGAGAGAAAAAGAGACGAGAAAAAAAAATTGGATTGACACCGTATCTTCATGCTACGCTGCAAATGTCGTTGAAAGACGATAGTCTTGCGTCTGGCAAGAGTGAACAAAACGTTTTTTCGATGGTTTGTGCAAGAAAATCGGTGAATGGACTACTTGAGGCGCTGCGTTAAAGTGCCTCGAGCGTGCAGCTGAGGCGAACGAGCACATCAAGACACGTCACACGTGAGCCATGAGCGCTATCTGGCAGTTATCTTGGAAAACGAAACGCGCACGCCGTGCTCGCCCGTCTAGGAGGGGATAAGGTGTAGAACGCAAGGCCACGGGTAGGTGCCACCACCGTGTCGTCTGAGCAAAGCGCTGGCAACGCTTTCCTTTTCGGGCAAGCGTTGCCTGGTCAGCGCAAGGTGATAAATGATATGGTTCTTATAATTACTTATTATGCCTTTTCTAGTAAGAGACACACATACCTAATATTGATAAGTTGTTATGGTGCCTCAGATATGCGCAATAATTGCTGTTAGGGGCAAAGCTCCTTATAGCGGCACCCGTTCGATCCTCGTAGCCGTTGTAGTAGTGTGTAACAAGTATAACATTTTGGCCTCCAAGGTGGTGCCGGTGAGAGATTTCTTCTGTGTGTTGTTGAACAATAAAAGATAGTGCTCAATGTACATGCCAATGGCTGCTAAACGGAATGAGAGACAGGAGAATTTGGCTTTTAGTTAACGCGCATGCTGCCAATTATTGTTCAACAACGCACAGAAGACCAGAAAGGGTTGCTACCTTATACTCGCTGGGCGTAACCTCCTAGGTTTTAGAAAGGTTTAGCGAGCTTTGGGCCGCAGTGCCATGATTTGATTGATTGATATGTGGGGTTTAACGTCCCAAAACCACTATATGATTATGAGAGACGCCGTAGTGGAGGGCTCCGGAAATTTGGACCACCTGGGGTTCTTTAACGTGCACCCAAATCTGAGCACACGGGCCTACAACATTTCCACCTCCATCGGAAATGCAGCCGCCGCAGCCGGGATTCGAACCCGCGCCCTGCGGGTCAGCAGCCGAGTACCTTAGCCACTAGACCACCGCGGCGGGGCAAGGGCCGCAGTGCCATGAATACAGTGAACTTGTATATACCATGAACTCGAGGTGGTTAAAGGTGGGAAGTAGACACGAAGCGCAAGCCGTAAGCAAGTATTCGTGTGCCTCCTCTCACTCAGTCCTTGGACCGTCCGCTGGATGTCGGTGCTTCTATATGAGGAATATTTGATGAAAAGATGCGAGATGTTGGTACTTGGAGCGTTCAATAGGTGGACGAACGGACACACAGACAGATGCATGGACGAACGCATGGATGGCTGCTCGGACGAATGGACGCATGGACAGACGCAGAGATGAACGTGCGGACGCACGAACAGATGCACGCACGGACGGGCGGATGGAGGCACGGGCGCACGCATGGATGACACAGACGCACGCATGGATGGACGGAAGCAAGAACGAATGGAGGGACGGATGCTTCGCCGCGCTAGCCATCATTCATTCCGTGGATATGCTGCCATTTTCCTTTATTAGTTGACAATCGCACAAGTATGATCGCTAAATCTTGAGCAATATTGGTGGGCGCTGTGGATGGGGCCTGCCATTTGGAGTATTGTTTGGCCACTGTGTGACGTTCAGGGTACCGTTAAGGGTGGACAAACAGGCAAATGCACAGACAGACAGATAGACAGATATACCAAAATTTTTGCGTTGAAGGTCCCGAAGAAAGGCTGTCGTCTTTAAAAGGGAAGGCAGTATCTCTCGAACAGTACAATAGATGGTGCTGTCTCATAGAAATACTTAAAAACCTGCAGTTGAGTGAGAATATTGAATATGACACTGTACCGCTACTCTCCGATTATCTGCTGCGCTGGTTTTGCCTGGGTGCCTGAGGAAGGACTGCCTCCCTCAGTCTACTGGAGAGTCGCCGTACGTTGCGGATCGTTGGTGAGGCATGGACGAAGCAGAGCGGCGGGCGCGTGGAAGACGCTTGCGCTCGGGCTCTTTGGCTCGCGTCTCGTCAGTGTTACCCACGCGTCGTCTCCATTCTTGAACTAATAATAGGACGCATGAACGCATGCACGAACAGGCGGGCAGACGGACCGATGAATGGACGGACGCACGCACGGACAGACAGACAGGGAGACAGTCATACGGACGGACCGATGGATGGACGTATGAATGTACGTATGGATGGACGCACGGCCAACAGAGGGACGTACGCACGGCATGGACGGAAGCACAGACGAACATATGGACAGAGGCATTGATGGACGTACGGACACTCCGTGGACTCCGTGGAGATGTTTTGATTTTTTTCTCATAATTTTTTTCTTTCTCATCTGTTCGCCTACATTTTAACAACGTTATATTCGTGACTTGAGTGCGTCACCTAAGTATTAGTGGACACTGGAATAAAACATTTTCGTAGTAAATCAATGGTTATGTTATTTACATTTAGTTGTAATCGGCCTCACGGGCTGATGCGAAATACTGGTAATATCTTAAACAAGGTACTCTCTTACAGGTGGGGTGTCAAACTTAAAGGCCAACTCAGGCGATCTTTCGAGGTCTGTGGATCTCAACTAAATTGAGATCCACTGAAATTGAGATCCAAACGTACGCGCACCGAGAGATTCATGCCACAGGAAATCGGCGTATTAGCACTTTAAACAGGGAACGGCAAACTGATACAACATTGATTGCGTACGTGCAGGAGCAGGTTTGGGCACGTTATATGCGCACGTGGCATTGCGTACGCATGACGTGTTGGTGCGTACTCTTGCTGCGATACTAAAGAGGGCAGGGATGGAATCGGGCTCGCGATGGCTACATTGGGAGAGTGGCAAGAGTTTCAAGCTTGTCTCATTGCATCATGGTTCTCGTAACAAGTCAATTTGAAAAACTATCGAACTACAATTCTGTTCAAAGGCAAACAAACACACTGAAATATCATCCCGCATACAGAAAGCTTATACCCGCTTCATATAATGTTTTCTTTAAAATATTTCAATAGTGATTGTATTCTACCCAAGAGCCATATATAGGTGGTTTCTATTGAAGGCAGTTTAAAGTGCATTTAAAATACGATGTTTCAAGCCCGTACACGGCAGTTCGTTGAATTGGACACGCCTCGCTTGGAAAAAGAAAAGCTTTTATAGGCTACAATATCGACGGGGTGCATTTTTGGGGCCGCTGCAGTGCATTCGTCTTCGTCTTGCTTCTTGTTCCTGCTTCGTGGTTTGCCTACATATGGGATGATGTTGGTGCAATAAAGAATAAAGTGAGTGTTCGTAGCTATTTAGAACCTATGTACGGTAATTCTACCGTATGTGACATGTCCATTCTCTACAGTGTCCGCACGCGCTTGGTCTTGTTCCTGCGCTCATACTTACATGTGTTTACGGCAGCGCTCGGCGTCGCTATGGTCGTTTTCCTCGCCACTCGTGATGAGAAAGTTATCACCACTGTTGGCCTTGCAAACGAGGCACCCGGTCCTACACATTCCTTGGTTAGACAAGACAATGAAGCAAATGGGATGAGTGGCACCCACGCAAAGAAGCTTAAACCAACTTTGTTGGTATTTTAAAAAAAGGCTGACACCTCTTTGTGCGGCAAGCTCGTTACCAATTAAGGTGAAATGTTGCAAAAGCTACTATTCGCAACTAGTGTTTTCTACGATAGTGTCGAATACATTGTCTCTTGCCATGTCTTTTAAGATTTTTTGTTTAGTTGTTATATTTTATTGTGTCTAGAAAAATCCTTTATTTTAGAGTGTTTGGCAGTATCTTAAGCATATTCAGTATTCTCGTGAAAATTTACGTCTTCCAGTTGAGAAATCATTTTTATGACTGCTCATGGTGAATAGGTACGAGAGCATAGAAAGTCACACAAGTATGATACCTCTAACAATCACTACATTTCGATTCGTGCATAATCAATAGTAAATAATACAAAACGTGATGCCGATTTCCGCAGTGTCTTTTGCAGCATGACACTATTCACAGTGCAGTTACACATTTTCCTTCGCTGCACGCACACAATGATGTAAACGAGTCATACCTCAAATGCGTAGTTGGATGTAACTGACTGATTTGCACTTCTTATTTTACTTGTGCAAAAAGCTCCGTGACTTGATTAGTTTTATTATTCAAATGCTAAAATTTACCTTTTGTATGCAGTCACTATAGCTGCAAGTGTTATTGGACTTGCTTAAAACGAATGCATCACTATTCTCAACAATAGTGGTGTGAAATCGAAGCTAGGATCACCTAAGTGACGGTCTCAAAATTGTTAAAGAGTCTGTTGACACTTGAGTGTGTTTCATTTCACCAACTTGAGAGAATTGCCGGCGAAAATTGTCTGGCTCTCCCAGAAGGGGTAATGCGATCCTAAGATAGTCACTATACTCTCCTAGCGCGTACCAACTTTCAGCCTTTAAGAGACTCGCCGTGCCTTTTAACATAGGCGTATACGTAGCATGCCAGGTCACACACGCTTTTTTGTTAGAGTTTGAGCAGGATTAGGTGATATTTGAGTCATAGCTCTGTGAGTCTTCCGTGGTGCGATTACTCCTATTGGAATGATCGCGGATGAACTGCTCATTTATGAAGTTGTGAAGACGTCAGCGAGAATAGTGTTGTGTGTTATTGCTACGTGTTTAGGGTACCACACTTGTCTATATGCCGATTGAACTGAGACGCTTGGTGTAAAAAAGCTTGCAAAATATAAATAAAATAAAGAAAGCGGCTTATAGAGAACAAAAGTAACCTTTCTACGTCCGACGTAGTGTCTGAGCTGAAAAGTTCTCAGAGTGCAAACTTTCTAAATACTGTCGATCGTCCTCATAGATCTATGATCATTGATTTTTACGGGCATCGTTCAGACATGATTGCAGCTTCCTTTGAGTCCACCCAAGACGCTGTAACATGAACTACATTTCCAGCGTCACCCATAATAAGTTTCGTCGCCTGGGGTCGGCCAACCGAAGGGACCGCCAACCGTCGCAGGTCGCTCTAATATGCCAGCTCCACACACGCCACTGTGGACTCCCGCCTTGCAGCCCGAGGGCTATAACATTGCGAAGTCAGGACGACTTCGCGGTGCTCATGTGCGCCATATGCTAACGCTGTTTGACACTCTTGCATTTTATGTCTATTTTATTTCGTTTTGTAGTTCATAACCATGTGTCAGGCCGGAAGATTGCAATTGATGACGAGGCACATCAAGATGACACGAAGGTGCCCTGGCGCTTTGAAACAATGGGAAAGTCGCAAGAATGGGCGCCCGTGACAGCAGCGTGCGAGCCATTCACTGGCACGGGTTGTAAAAAGGCCTTTGCAGGGGCCCAATTTACAAAGCAAAAATCTAACGCAGTGACATTCACACGTTTTTTAGGTTTCCTCAGCGCTTATTAAGCCCCTTTTATGAATCTTCAAAGACAGGTGGCATGCCTAATTACTGAATGCTGGTGCCTGTGTCGATATCATTTTTTTGGTCTCTGCACTGTTGCAGGCCAAAGCGTCATGGTTACCTCTCTGTCCCATTTTAATAAACGTCGTCTCTCTTCTTCGCCATGTACAAAAGAGTAGGTTTAATTAGATGCCTGCCAACGTTACGTACGAGGTGACTTCCTTTTAAATCAGTTTTTGTTATTTCTAGTTTTTCAAAACCCTCTCGACGGCGCCCTTTGGTATCACGGTGCGTAGTTTGCAGATGTGTCTTTCTACAAGCAGGCAGTATAAGCATCCTTATTAGATATAATTTGCTGGGCCATGTCTCAGTTTTGAAAACAGCTGCAAAACTGAAAAGGCCGGAAAAGGTCATTTGTTGAAGGTCGGACGTTCCGTATGTAGACCTGGCGTATTTGAGGAAAATCAGAAGAACAAAATGTGTTTCGGCCTAGTAAATTTAACCTTCTCCCTACTGTGCCTATTTCTCTTCAATGCAGAACTTTCTAAGCTGGCGCTGCCGCAGTGAATACAAAAGGGTGTGAAAGTTGATTACACGGCCTCGTTTTGGTTTTTGCCTCTTACCAAGATTGAAGACCAGCCTGTCGAAGCAAACACATGATATTGGGTACAGTGTATACACAGTTATACTCACAGTCATTTACTTTGGTACTGTTGCGGCACAGCTGGGCACAGTCCAAAGTGCATAGCACAACTGCTGCGACAAGAACACTAAATGCAACCTTCTTTCCCATCCCTTCTACACTGGCATGCCAGCCTAAAGAGCTCTGCTAATATTAGAAAGTTATGGTGGGCAGAAGATCGCAATTAACGGCGCTTTTTTTCCTCCTTAAGTTCTTCCGTCTCAACAAGATGTGTGCTTCCCATACGAGAATAATCGCTAACTATAGATTTATAGTGAATACGACTGCGAGCCTGTAGCCAGCATAGTTTGACGGAAAAGTGTAGCTTGAAATCCTAAATCCTGCCCCAGATGGCTCAAGGGTGTCGAAAAACAAGAACATTTCAAACCGTTCACAAAGAAGCCAACATTGAGTGGTTGCATCCACCAAGAACAGTGAATGACGACTACAACTAGCAAGTTGTAAGAGCACACCATTTTTTAATTTCTGCCTTTACTGAGAATGTTTCCCTCTGAATGGCCTAATACTATTTTCATATAAATTAAGGCAACGTATGCTTTATGAGAAAGATATTACGGAAGAGAATAAAGCATCAGGCGTCCTACCTGAGCATAACAGTTTTTCGATACTAATAACAAAAAAACTTCAGAGCTCTAGGCACTAGCGTTCACACGTAGTGTACCGACTTGTATTTTTGTTACAGACTCCGAAATCAGTACTACTGCTGTTGAATTCTTCCTGACAATAAATGCATTCGAATCTATCAATTTTGGGGGCATGAAGTTGTCACTGCATAAATGCACATAAACACTCGCACCACTGCAGACAAAGTTGTGAGGTATAAATGCAAATAGCACATGTAGCAATAATGTTTACTTCTTGTTTTTTACTGTAAATGATGGGAAATTCGGCAACTGAAATAGAACCGGCTGGTCAAAATCTGAGCCAAGAAATACGAGAATCAGCTCGCGTAAATATTCCATTATGGTTTGTGGAAATAGGGAGCTGGTTGACTTTGAAAGTTCATCTGTCGACTGCTTTCTAACACGGAACGAAAACGAGGATGGGTGTTCTCCTGCTGCTTTATTTTAAAGCGATAGCGTTAAAGAGTTTGCTTCCCAGATATGCGGTGTCGGTGCTCGCATTGTCGGTTGGGAGCAAAAATCGGTGTTATCAGCGAGAGAAAAACTCACAAAGATGGAAACAAATAAATCAAAAAAATTTTGTTTAGCGTTACACTCCAAGCTCTGTCCACAGCGTGGGAAGCCTGTGTTCTACAACAGAGCTACACCACTGCTTAAATTTGTTTTGAAAATAAAAAAGAACACAGCTTTGCTGCAAAGGGGAAGCAATGAACACGATAGAAACAAATTGGAAGGTCGCTAGCGAAATTGCTAGCAAATCGAAGCGTGCCTCGCGTTTCTCACGCACAAATAACGCACAAAACGCACTCACAGGTACACATGAATGCGAATACGCATCTCAGTTGTTACCTCACTGTGTTAGAAAAGCATGCGCTTTGCGCAAACGGAGGCTGTGCAGTGAGTGCAGTGACTTTACTGCGCCTGGTAACTACAACAGAATCATTTTGGTGAAAGGCCAAGGCACACGATTCTGCCCACCGCGAGATAAACGCACGCACGCGTGAGCGTCCACCTCTCCCCTCTCCGCGGTAATGTTCGCGTATGAGATCAGAGCGCCTGCCGCCGTGTCATGACGTTATGGCGACGTGCTCTCATTGCGCCATCTCGTTAGTAATGCTGAAAGTACGACAGTTCCCCCGAGATGGCCATGTCAGCGGTGAGTGGTAGACCTAAATAACTTGCCGTTTCAAAGTTGAAGGAGGTGATCCTTAACGGCGCATTGCTAATGCCTCGCATGCACAAGCAAGAGGTCAGGCTTTCGATTCCGCGCGTTGGAGTATTTTTCTGGATTATTTAACTTTCTTGCGTTTTAGTATATATATATATATATATATATATATATATATATATATATATATATATATATATATATATACAGTAAATGACGGTGTTGATAGCAATACAAGAAAAAACTGATATGAATGTGATGTAGTGGGAGAAGTCTCCATGAGCATGCAATATTGCGTGGCAGCAGCGTGGAAACGCGTCAGGCGTCTATGAATGAATGTGAATTGCAGGGAATGGGTGTTTTGAAGTCCCAGCTATTTCAAAGCTCTCAGACATATTGTATCTCAATCAGCAGCTAAAAACTTCAACAAAGTGAGCAGGTGCGTAGCTTCGCGCATTGTTTTACGAACGCGCAGTGGGCCCTTCGCAACTCTTCATGGGCATTCTAGGATAGCTTGAAATTACGTGTTACGTGTACAGATGGTCGTTTTTGTATTTCGTTTTTTTTTGCTGCGTGATTGAGATGTCCAGCGAACCGAAGTCGAGCTAGCAATTGAAAAGGCGATGCGCTCGGGGCCCGTTATCACATTTCACTCTTGAAAGTGAAGCTCAACTGCATAGCAAGTTTTCGTTGTTCTATGTTTGCGCTGGTAATTCATTCTTCGAGTTTCACCTTCAGAGGAGTCGGAGCTCAACCTTAAACCCTCCTATTGTTTTACTGTTCTGATTAACCTGCTATTTTTGTGTTTATTATTGTTTTCGACGTTTGTTCATTGACAAAAATATTCCTCACACGGACACTTGCTCACTTTTCCCAAGAACTAAAATTCCTCATTTATATGCCATTTCGAAAGTTGTCCCGTTTTTTACAATTTATGTTTAGCTGTGGACCTGTTCAAGCTCACCCGTTTTGCCATTTCGCTTTAACAAATACTATCAGCATCGTGAACGGCCTTGTTGCGCCTAGCGCGCACAACGCAATAACTCAGTCGGCATGGATGTGCAATGTGGCCGTTCATACAATGCAGGTGATCTCAGATGACATGAAAATAGAAGCACAAAACATAAAAATGGTTCAGAAAGAAGAAAAATAGAAGGATATTATGAAACGGACCGAAAAAAAGAGAGAAAGAAGAAGAAAGAACGAAATAGGATGAAAGATATATAGACAGAAAGAAAGAGATAGAAAAAAAAATTACATCTTCTCCCGCTTAAGGAGACGATGTTCAGACACGAAGCAGCGGCCGCTAGCGCTTACACTCAAGGTGGCGTTGACTCTGGCGATCATCATGGCGTTGCTCAAGAGACAAACCTTAAGAGGAGCAAAGCACGCAGTGATAGAACAGTGTTTCTACTGGAACAAGAAAATCGTTGCTAATGGGCAATGAGAGACACAATACTCCAATTTGACAGAGAGACCCGCAGTCCACTAATAAAAGTCAACGCGCACACTGGGAATTTTTATTGTTCAAGTACGCACAGAAAAAAATCTCTGACAAGCACTTCCATGGAGGTAAAGATCCGGTGCCCTAATATACGGGGTGGCCAGAGAACAATTTAGTAGCGCAAGCAGTCGTTTTTTTTATCAAGAAACTCGCTAGTAGACGCTGCCTGCGTCGGCGTAGCGAGAGAAGAGTGGGGAGCGTAGGATAGGAGGGCGAGGGGCGCGAACACGCAGTGGAGCGTGGGCACCAACAGATCAAGCTCGCGCATAATATGCTTCGTATCTAATGCCATCTTTGACGGGTTGTTTCGGAGTGCTCTAAAGCACTCTCCTGAGAAAGAGGGAGAGTGGTGGAGAAACAACAAAGACGCAAGCTTCTTCTTTCTCAGGAGGGTGCTCTAGAGCGCTCCGAAACGACCAGTCCAAGGTAGCATCAAAAGCTAGTAAAACAGGAAGAAAGAGAAAAAAGTAAGGTAAGGTCCAGATAGGCTGCTACAGTGGGTTCGATAAAAGCTGCCTAAATTTGTCTTATATATATATATATATATATATATATATATATATATATATATATATATATATATATATATATATATATATATATATATATATATATATATATATATATATATATATGCGTGTGTGTGTGTTTACCTCTCACCAGGGATGCTCTGCAGGATACTCTGAGCTTCTCGCGCAGGCGAGTTTGCTCCAAGCTCGCTCTGCGGCACTCAAGACATGAAGACAGGGGAGAGCGCGGGACATCAGCGTTGATGAAAATTGTTATAAGAAAGCGCTTGTCGTTGGAAACGCATGTAGGGCATTTGCGGTGCTTGCTGCTAGTTCCGCTTTTTTGATAAAAGTACCGCAGATGAAAATAAAGACAGGTGCTCACCAAGGGCGCTCGCGTCATCGCGTCAACGCGGCTTTGAGTAGTGACGCGGTGATGCGTAGTGATCGTGGTGAAATTGAATGCGAGATATCGTAGCCGCGTGATGAAATAAGTTTTACGCGTGCGTGCGTGCAAAGTCTGCGCGATAAAGCTGATAGCTTGATCGTGCTGCTCGACGGATGCAAGTACTGTTCCTCGGCAAGAGCAAATTTGGTGGGCGTACCCGACCTTCGCCGCCGGCGTCTGTCAAACAAATTGATTGACTCGTGAACTCAGATACAAATTCGTTGATTCTGAGAAGGCACCAGTTCTATTCGCGACTGTGATGGTTCCGGTGTTACTGTCAAGTGCTTGATGCATTGAACGCTAAGTGGCAGCTTCTTTGCATATAAAATAATTCGGTGAGCCTACACTAGTTCTGAAAGGCTGAAGCCATAGAAGGGTTTTTGATAACCTAGCCTTTTCTAGCTTTTTAAGTTGGTCATCTACTCATCTCCTTGGTTTGCGTCGAAGTGTAGAGCTTGTCAGCACTGTGATAATTTTGATTATACTAATTTACTAAGGTCTAATGACCATTACACTCAGCTCTTCTGTCTTCATTGAAAGGTGTCAACTAAAAGGCAGTTATCTCAGACTCAATTTAAATTGTGCTGATCAGTATGGAGCTATAAACGTAATCCTCATTAGCATGATCCTAAATATGATCATGTTAGTAAGGGCTGACCAGCACGGCGTGCCTTAGCGTGCTAGTGATTATGGTCGCGTTAATTACCATAGTTTAGTAGCTATTCTACTAGCACGTTTTAGTTAGCCTGGTTCTAGATTTACATGGCTTCATATACATGGTTTTTTTGAGATGTGGTGTAATTACCTCGGCCTTACCATGACTTGGCGTAACTAGTTCGGTCATAGCATGTCCTGGCCTAACTAGACAAGTATATTGCCCAGCCAAATAGCTAATAAACCGGGCGGACGTGCTCGTGTGCTAGCAGACGATAAAAACTACGAAGAGGGCGTGCATTGGTCGAGCAGCACGCTTGATTGTGCAGGTCAACCATGATGATTACCACGTGGCCTCGGGTTTTACTGCTGTCGCGATGTTGTAAGACACTCATCCTGGACTAATCTCAGAGGCTACAATGCTGATTATTCTAAAACAAACTTAGTGCAGGCAGTAAAAGCTTCAAAATTATAAGTCGTGCCTATAAAAATCATAATGATATGTTTCTGACACTTTTATTGCATGGGTGCACTTCTGCACCACTCAGTCGAACGACAAGCAAATTAAAGAAGATGCGTGTGGTCCGAAAACACCACCCAACTTTATCGACCGTCCTCTACACGATGACTGGTTCCATCGTAACCAATAAAAAGGAGTGCGCTGAAGTGTTCATTTGACTTTTTCGTGCTGTTCAAAAGCGGGTGTAGCAAGAGCTCGAAAAGATCCCGAGTTTCGCGAATTTCGGAGGAAACTCGGCCGATCCTGCATAGCATCCCAGGAGAACTGTTCCTGATCTGATCTGGCATGAAATAGAAAATCTGACGAAGTGAGGCGTACACGAAAGTTTTTGCCACAACGCTTCGGACTCACCACGCGTCTCGAGTACGGAAATAGATTTTAACTATATGCATAAGTAATGTCTCAAAAAAAAAGGAAACAAGCACGCACTTGCAGTGACAAGTAGTGTTAGGTAACAGTTTCTTATGCTAGACAAAAGGCAATCGGGGCGGCATGACGTCGAGTTGTCGAATTTGGCTTTCAGTGGCACACTAGAGGTCGAAGCGTCACCCGACAAGTGGAAACGGCTATAAACTCTACACAGTGAGTTGACATCTTCATCCATTTTGAAAAAAATCCGTCAGTTTAGAAAATTTTAGGAGAAAACTACTATGAGTTTTATTTCCTGCTACTTTTATGTCGTGTGCTTGGAATTTCAGCGCCATTAGCATATGTAACTTCTCCCCCTACCCCTTCTACAACTCTCACGTGCTCATACAAACTTTCCTTGACACCATGTTGTGCATGAAATGGTGAAAACTGTAGTCCGTGAAATGAGGAATCCTTTGCAGCTACCATCACTTCTCCCAGATCCACAACCGCCCTTTAATGCCCCCCCCCCTCGTTTATTACCAGTACATTTGCTGATCTACAGTACCGATATATCCCAATGAAGATCGCTCACGCCATCTTCTCGACGCTTTCGTACAACATCAATTTGTCTTCCTTCTCCCAAACACACAAACAGTTCCTAGCTGTGGCCGATGCCATCTGATGAAGTGTGCCCATTGTTCCTCAACGCATCTATAACTGGGTGCACTCTCATAAGAGCTGTCCTTTTAAAGGAGTGGGCGTATGTCCCTCGCAGAAAGCTTACACATAAATGCATCTGTCTTTTAGCTTCTGACTTGTCGTCCCCCGGGAGTCTGTGAGGCCACAACACTACAAATTGCTCCGACCTCTCCCCATCTACATTTTCAGCAATGGCGTCTCTCTAAGATAGGCAATGCGAGAGATATCCAAAAGCGAGGTCCTGGATTTTATTGACCAAGTTTTGAGCGAACAAAGAACGACCAAACAAAGAGTGGGAATGTAATGATAGAATCAAAGCAAAATATGTCTGCAACAATTGTGTTCCCAGCAGAAAGTTCATTGGAATTTCGTACAATCAACATCACCACTGGTTCTTTGAGGGTCGCCTAAGAGCTTCAAAAGCTCCAATAATTCGCTATGTTAGAAGCCGTCGTACTTTTCATGCTGTAGTTTCGCACAGGGATCGAAGGGATTTGGAAGCTGAGAAAAAAAGAAACATTCTTTCTAAATTACTTTTTTTCGCGTGAGTAATGCAATGGCCTGAATGTACAACCCCAACATAAGAGAAGAAAAGATGTAGTAACAATAAACTCAACTACCGCTCTCAGAGGCAAGAGCATCCTTTCATTTTAAGCGATTGTACTCACCCTCAACGAGAGCAGAGCATGAAGCCAGAGGAGACAGGTTATTGATTCATGTGGGAAATTTTCGATGGTCCCCGTATATGGTAAATATTTTTAAAAAATTAGAGGGCAATGCTATAGAAAAAAATTTACTCCTTTAATACGTAAAAGTAGGTTAGATGAAGTTTCCGCAAAACAAAAGAAAATAAATTGTTTTAATAAATTTTGTCAGAGATGAAAGCACGCAAAGACGCCTGACAGATTTTATTTACTTTTATATGTATATCTTGTATTGTCAGTTTATCAACCTTTTCCTGAGTAACCAGTATGCAACAAGCCACCCATGAAATTTTCAAGCACATTCTGTCATGGGACAACAATATTTATTAAACTAAAGTGTGAATACTACGAGCATGTTCTCGATCATTTAGTTTGCCTAGCATTGGGTCATAAAATCCCGGTACACGCCAGGTAGTGCCCTGTCGTGAACATCAGGATATACAATACAGTTCGTCTAAACCCACTGTCCGATAGACACATTAGTTGAGCGAACGCAACATTCCTACGTATGCAGCATGATACGTGTGTAGGCTGCAAGCGATGCTCTCAACAACACTTGCTCTCAACAACACGATGCTCTCAACAACAACTCAACAACCGTATCAACCGTACATATGACATCGGCTCAAGAAATGCCAGAGGAGATTCATTAGTAGAGTTCGCAGAACATAATAACTTACAGACTATGAATACCTTCTTCAAAAAAACGGGCTAACCGTAAGTGGGCGTGGCAAAGTTTTAATGGCCAAATTAAACATGAAATTGACTTCATTTTGTGTGCACAGCCAGACATTGTACAGCATGTAGAAGTAGTTGCCAAGATTAGATGCAGTGACCATAGAATGGTAAGAGCTCGTATTCACGTAGAATTTAAAAAGCAAAGACAAAAACTGATACGCAATAAGTCGATTAATGGGCTGGCGAGGAGAGGAAAAATACAGGAAATGAGAGTTTCGCTTCAGAATCAATTTGAGGCACTAAATGAGATAACCGACGTTAGCGTTGACAGAAAGAACGATAATCTTATTAGTATCATCAAAGAGTGTGCAATAGAAGTTGAAGGTTCAGCCACTTGACGGGAAACTGGCAAACTATCTCAGCAGATAAAAAAATCTTATTAAGAAAACACAAACGATGAAAGCCTCAAATGCAACCGACAAAATAGAGCTAGTGGAGCTTTCGAAGTTAGTGAATAGGCGTAAAGCAGCCGACATCAGGAGGTATAACATGGAAAGAATTGAGCAGGCTGTAAAAAGCAACAGAAGCCTAAAAGCTGCGAAGGCAGACTTGTACATAGGCAAAACTTGGATGTGTGCATTGATAAACAAGGAAGGCAATGTCATAATCAATATGAATAGTGTAGTCGAAATGGCGGAGGAGTTCTATAGAGAGCTGAACAGAAGCCAAAACAACCAGTATGATATTGTGAGAAAATATATTAGTCTAGAAGCACTTGACATCCTACTAGTATCTACAGACGAAGTAAGGAAAGCCCTATAAAGAATACAAAAAGGCAAAGGCACTGGTGAGGATAAAGTAACAACGAACCTTCTGAAAGATGGCGGAGAAATTGTGTTACAAAAATTAGCCACCGTGTATACAAAGTGTCTCTTGACGGGAAGGGTACCAAAATATTTGAAGAACGCCAACGTCATCTTAATCCATAATAAAGGAAACGTCAAGGACTTGAAAAATTACAGGCCGATCAGCTTACTCTTCGTTCTCTACAAAATATATACAAAAACAATGGCCGATAGAATTAAGATGATATTAGAGTTCAATAAGCCAAACGACCAAGCAGGTTTCGTACCGGCTACTCCAGAATAGATTATATGCATACAATCAATCAAGTAACAGAGAAATGCGCTGAATACAACCAACCCTTATAGACAGCTTTCATAGATTAGCAAGAAGACTGAGTCTTCTCGCTAATCTTGTTAAAGATATATATATATATATATATATATATATTTGTGTTTGTGTTTGTGTTTGTGTGTGCCCCGTCTTAAAAAAAACTTTTACTCATTTAGTTTAATAGGAACTACCTGTGTCAATTTCGAAGGAACCGCTCTTCCTAGACATCTCCACACACGCGTCCCCCCGTGCGGGTCACGACCGGCAAATGAAATAAATTTGAAATACTTCTTTATGGGCTATCTAGGGTTTCCCAGGCTTAAATGTAATGTAAAGGACTGCGAGTCCACATATATATATATATATATATATATATATATATATATATATATATATAGGTATGGGATATGGCACAACGGGAGCGTTGTGAACAAGAATAAATAAATAAATAAATAAATATATATATATATATATTATATATATATATATATATATATATATATATATATATATATATATATATATCCCTTCCTCCTTCGTTCAAAAAACATTTCTCTCTACACCCCTGAGGAAGCTGCCATTCGTGCCTTCAGTTCTGGAGCTCTGTGCAAAGAGGCCAAAAACATACTCGGTGAGAAGTCGCTTACAACCCATACCTTTACATAGTTCCCGGCTCATATGAGAAACATGGACGGAGGGATTATCAATCTCAATGAGTTGGCCCACTCCAGGGTGCGAGGGTTATCTCTCCGCGGCCATGGAAGACCTTAAGCTCAAACTGAAGATTTCGTGAACAAGAATCCGCCAAATACATACAATGAAATTGCTCAGCATTTCGCTGTGGATAGAAGAATCTTTCCACTTCCACATAGAAAGCTTACATTGCGATTACTTCAAACAGAAACGTACCCTAACCCTGCCTTTCTTCACAAGCTTTACCCTGAGGTTTATTTAACCATCTCGTGTACAAAATGTGGCGGTTTAGCCACCTTACATCACATGCTCTGGGAGTGTCCTTCGATATGCGATACCGATAAAGCACCGTACAGAAAGTGGGACTCCGCTCTCCGGAGTCCGGACATAATATCGCAACTTTGGGCTGTCGAGAGAGCCCACGATGCGACGCTAGGTCTCGGCCTTACAATCCCATCGTGGGAGCGGCCCGCCGTACATGTGCTAGGGTACACGCCTTCGGACTTTTACAATAAAGTTTTTCTAAACCAAACCAAATGCACCCCTAGGCACCACCATTGTGCATCAATGTTTGTGTGTGGGAAAGCTGCCTTGTATGTCTTGCAACTCGTCTATAGCATTGACTCAAGCTGACAATGTCTACAAATCTTCAAGATAAATTGAGACGAACGCCGGTGAAACGCTTGTGCTTATAACTATTAATTATTACCGAATATTTAGTACTCTTCCGGAAAGCTTTGAACATGAGTGAGACAGCTCTAACTTGCTCTGCTTTGAACGCAATTGTAACGCTATGAAAAGCGTAGTAATTAAGACTGAATAAAACAAGGCTCTGAATTTTCTAGCGCCTAATTTCCCCTCTGCCCTTACGCACGGAGCACCGTAAGCGGGAGGGTAGTAATTCAGGTTGCGTGAACATTGACACCTATTTCGTTCACGTGTCGCCGTGCCTCTCGGCAGTCTGTTCCATCGGCGGAGTACCTCGGCGAAGCTGGACAGCGCTTCTATCCCGTCAAGGTGATCGAAGAGCGGTGTGCCGGGGAATAGCAGGAAGAAATACAAGCATAGCCAGGCGCTAAAAGGACTAGGCATTCTGCGGTGCATTCGCTTCGACCGGCGAGCGGTGGCGCGGTTCGTGCGACAGCCGTTACATCACGCGGGGTGTTTCGGAGGGCGCGACCGCCGTTACGGGCCGCGAAGTGTAGACCGATGGATAAACGGCGTGCGCGTGACCTGGCTGTCGAGCAGCCAAGCACGCGCCGCCTCCACCGCTCACGCGCCGCAAATGGCTGACGAACAACCCTTTTTGCGCGTTATCTGTGGAACGTTCCACGCTGTCACTTTAATGCCGACGTTTAAATTTTGATTTTAACAAATGCCGCGCATTCTGTTCTTGGGCTCAAATGCAAACACGGTATAAAAGGCACATGCCGGGCGCGTTCCTTGTGGTTTTATATGCAGTGTATGGTGTGCCAGTTTAGCGGCATTCCTTGGCACTTATCTATGCGATTACGAACAGGTACTTGAATATTGGTTCCGGGCGCTTTAACGGCAGCTTAATAGGTTGTAGGTTTCTTCGGGCATAGAGATTAGATAAACCTCGGGCAATTTCTCTAACGCGCGATTGCTGAGAACCTATAGAGGGACCTCCGCTGTTATATATTTTGAACGCAGGAACGACACAAGGATGTGTGCAGCTCACGTGCTATGGGAGTGATCTGGAAGTTTTATCAATAACCCTTCTATGAATACCAAGGTTCCGCTGATACTCCAATAAATTCACGAAGAAACAAAATAAAGATAAAAACAAAGTTGTTGAAGAACCGCGAGACAATTGAACCGATTTCTTGGAGATGATTCATCAACGTGTTGTTTGTCAGAGGTGTGCGTTGTTGAATGTTGAAGATGGCGTATCATTTGTTCTGTAGTTCAGTAATTACTGCGAGAAATAATAATCTTGTGCTTTGCCACCACCTCTGGACATTCCCTGCTTCAAACTTTCTCCAGGCGTGAACGCAATAGCTATTAAATGATAAAAATTTATTTGAGGACAGTAGATAACTTATTTTCATGCAGTAAATAAACAGGTAGATGAGGACTGCAGACGGTGAATAATGAGCTCATCAAAGCGCGTCTCTGTGGCGCTTAAGTGTTCATGTCAGTAGCTAAAGTGGTTGCTGTGAATTCATGTCAGTGTTGTCTTTACATATAGAGGAATATTTTTTACCCTCACCAACCTTAGCTGTAAAAAGGATGCTTTTCCCACCGGCAGTGGTGGGACTAACAGCCCCATTTTCATAACACGTATACTACTGCGTCATCTTTCAGGACAAGTGAGCGCACACATCTCCAGACGCCTGCTGTTGAAAAGATCCGCCACCATGATGTCGCGGTTATGGTGTTCGCCTGTTGACCCAGAGGTCACGGGTTTGATCCCTGCCGGAGCGGTTGCATTTTGTTGGGGAAGAAACGCCAGTGTATCGCGCGATATCAGTGCAGGTTAAAAAAACAATGTAGCAATTTTCAGTGTCCTCCATTATACGGCGTCCGTCATAACCATAACGCAGTTTTCATAGGACGTGAAATCTGAGATATTATTACATTATTACAGTAGAAAGGAAGTTCTCAGTCTACCACCGGATAATTAATTTGTGGCGCTGCATAACTTTCGAAGGGCTACATATACTGCCCACAATACCATAATAAGAGGATAGAAGACGGCTCAAACTGAAACAATCTCATGCGTAACGAATACGTAAATTTAAATCACACCTGCGGCACGTTTGTTTGTTTGTTATTGCTCCCATGTACAGTTTAATTTATAGGTTTCAATTACAATACTTCAGCGCAGCCGTAGACGACCTTTTTAGGTGAAGGGCTGCATTGCTTGAAGCCATTGCGGCTTCAAGCAATGCTTTGTAGGTGGAAAAAAAAAGTTCGAGTATTTACGAAAAGATTGTAAAAATATAAATAACGATTAAAATAATGGTCATTTTCAGCTCGTATGTCACAAAGTTGCAATTCGTTAACGTTACAAGTCAAGACTTCCTTTGAGGTGAAAACTGCCAAGTCAGCCTTCAGACAAGAAGTAACAAGAGGAAGGTGGAAAGGTTCTGCGTGTCGGAGGCCGCATACTGCTCCGCAGGTTGCCGACCTCTTCCTTGGCGTATCCTTCTCAAAGTATGTGTTCTTGTAGGCTTCCTACGATTGTACCAAACAAATATTCTGGTACCCCTTTTTTATCGGTTCCGCGAACAACATGCTTAGCCTAATTGCCACCTTTTCAGCTATATACCACTGAGTGCAGCTAACACGAAAGAATGCAGACGAGGGAATGAGTTGATACACAAAAAAGTACTAAAAAGACAACTTTGAAAACAAAGTTTCATCGCCTACCATGTCGCTTAGTGTGTTGCCAGCCTCATTTATCTTTCTATCTGAAATGAGTGCCTCTGCGGCACCCTGTGCAGTCATTTTGATTCTTTTCGCTAAGAAAATGGGCCAGCAAGGCAGCATTGACGAGGTCTTTTATAGCATATGTAGCGCGGCCGGCAGTAAAGCGCAAAACACGTGGTGCACGTTCTATTGAGCATCATAAAATTTCTCGCGCAGCGTAATGTCACAACTTGACGATTTATGGCAGTGCCGCAGTCGTTATGCATAACAGCGTGGTACTTAAGAGGTGGCAAGTGTAAACATCGCAGTGTAGTATTCTAGACTGGCTTTCATGAATGAAACTGAGACAGAAATGATGACAGCCCATTCCTTTACAGAGTTTCTTGGGAAAACGGGGTATATGTTCGTGTCTGGCCATGCATATCGGTAAAGTGGAAGGCGCTAATATGTTAGAAACAAATGAGCAAATTGTGAACAGCCTTTACAGATATGAACGGGAGGTGAGAAAATGAGTAAAAGAGTAGGGGCTCGGAAATTAAAACAGTATATTCTCACTGCGTAGGATTGTTCTTTTTCCTGATTATTGGCAATTTCAGCTACTATAATTATTATAGTGTCGAAGTGAAAAAATAAAAACAGAGAGATAACAATAGTGTCACAAAGTCGTGGAAATGCTCATTCATCACCCAGTTCGCGCGGAACAGAATATACGAGCTTTGAATGATCCGGAAAAGAAGCATGTGAGAAAACGTGACAGCGCTTGTAAAAAAAAGTAGCTGCCTGCGGTTCTGCAAGTTGCAATTGGCGTTGACACAATGATCCAGGTAGACAACGAATGAAAGGCATCCCAGAAAATATCCAGGTTGACATCTTATCTGAAGAGCAAATTTTCGTGAAGATAGTGTTATGCACGTCAAGAATTAATTTTTAAGTCTAAGATAGGATGCCCCTAAAAACGCTATAGTCTGAAAGTGTAGCAGACTTTCGCAAGCGTTGGTTGGGCATCTCATTATAGGATAATGACTACTGTGTTTCTGATTCCAAGGGTGGTGTGTGGTACAACGAGCCACTCAACATTCTCCGTATCGTGATTCAGTCGAACAACACTCGCGAAACGCCATTGATGTAGCGCCAATATATTTTAGGGAAAAGAAATGCTGACGGGTGAAGCAAATGAAAAAAAACAACGCAACTTCGACCTCCCTGTACCAATTTGTAACACGAATGAACATCTTTATGCTTGTTCAGATTATGCTTAGTCACCCCACTTTTGCCAAAATAAGACATACGCGCATTCATTCTCATGTTTTGTTACATTCGGAAAATACTTGAAGCAAATGCAAAAAATAATCATCTGTACAGTTTACAACTATGGAAACGGTTAACCAAGAGCTTTCAACGTTTGCCTTTTTATTCCGGTGATAGTTTTGCTGGGCTTGCTACCACTTTCTCATGCATATCCCAAGTGCATGTGCAAAGTGGTTGCCGGTGTTCGAAGTACAGTCTGAACGTCGTATACCATGCACCCTCTTTCTATAGTCCTTACGCAAGATGGATACAGGAACCCGAACCTCTCCGCATAACACAAAATAACTAAAGCACCCCGTGCCAGCGCTCACTCGGAACTATAGCGGGTACTGCCGTAGAAGCGTTCAAGCCCCATGGTGATCCATCTGGAGAGGTGATTATTTTGCCGTGCTAGGTGATGGATTGAAAGTATGCGCGATAGACTCGGCGCCGTGGCGCGCTGTAGCATTTGGCCATATAAGAGCCCTCGGTGGAGCCTACTTTGGTGGCAACGTCCAGACTGACTTTTATAGGGGTGCGTGTGTACTGAGCATATGCACTCTGAGTGAGCCAAACGCTGTTATAGGCTGTAGTAATTTCAATGCAGCAAGGTAACAGTAGAAAACCTTGCGATGGGTTAAGTTCATAATACGGCACCAAGACTCAGAGCTGTCTGCCTACCGCATACACAGGCAACTGTATGCTGGCGAATACAGACGCGTTAAGGCCCAAAACGTGACAAGTTTGGCTATCTAGAGATTCTAAACTACCTTAATGACGTCTTGAGCACGCGCGTACGTGAGCGTATTTGAATATGTGTGTGTGTGTGTGTGTGTTTGTGTGTGTGTGTGTGTGTGTGTGTCTACGCACGTGCAGATTGCATTTTAGTGCAATCTTAGATGGCAATTTTAGATGTGCGAATTTTTTTGTTCCAACGTGCATGTTAATGATACCAAAGAATGGGCACTGCGAGGCAACCGAGTAGAATAAAGTAAGTGCTCCGTCGCTTGGCAGTATCTAGAAAAACGTAGCATTGTCATCGAGCATCAAGTTATGGTGACACATAATCCATCAGTTGGGGGATTCCACTAGTGCCACCTGTATGGCACCGCATGTAATTATCGCTATTATCAAAGAATGTTGATGGGCGAGGTGGGTCTCTGCTGCAGGTCATCTCTCGCGTTTTCATACATAGACTATACGTGCTTTGGTAGTGAGGCCTTAGTAATTCTAATGAGGGATGTTTTGATAAGTTTTCTGACATGTTCAACTAAGGCAGCGCAAGGATGTTCATGAAAAACCTAAAGTAAAGGCAATGGATACGAAAATCTTTTCAGAAACTTGGGTGGTCAATATGCAAACACATCCCCTGTACCGTTTGTTTCAGTATGCATTCTTGAGGGTGCGGAGTGCAGTCTCAGTATGCTATACCGTTCCTCACAGTGCGAGACATTATATGGGTAGCCAGTCACAGCTGTCTTTGTAAATGCATGATATTTTCATTGCATAGTAGGTCTTTTGAGACGTTAAACTTCACATATCAATCAAGCATACTAGACGTGACGACATAAATATTTGGTTGCCATTGAAGATACGCCATTGTTTACCTTTCTCGGCAATTAAAGGTAATAAGAGAATAATTGTTTCTGGTATGTTGAGAAGTATTGTTGAGTCCATATAACGCCGTGATGTGAAACAACCCGTTTGTCAAATGCGTCATTTGTGGCAAAGATCTTGGATACGCCCAGTACATGGCAGATGAATATGGTGCAGTGGATAGTTTCAGTTGAAAAATCCGATTATAAGCGCCGTTTGACTAAGGCACGCACTAAGAATACACCCTCAGCATAGAAGGGGCAGTGCAACACTTTTTCAGCGTGGTCAAAAAACGATGCCTATTAGTAGTCAAGGCTCCTGAGAACACGTGAGTCAGAAGTTACGGCACAGCTAGCGGTCTGCAATTAACAAATATTTCACAAATGCAGCTACAAATTGTTCCACCTTCTCTCGCCGAATGATGCAATAAACCCGAAGTTCACGACCATCGACCGACTTGAGTCTCGTGAACTGCATAAGCGTATATATAGTTACCACGGCCACCGCGGGATGCTGTCAAGTGCCCGCGCGCTAGCTCGTGATCACATTGAAAGTGAGCTATGCCATCGAAGAAACAAAAAATAGAAAAGAAAGGGCTGAGAGTTAGGACGAACGCAAATAAACGAAAGCATTTTTTCCCCTTTGTCATTCTTTTTTGTTTAAGCCCTTTCACTGATATAAAAGGAGAAATCGCTTGAAGTGCGCACCATATTCCTTTAACTCCGCTCGTATTTGACGGATTCTAAACATTTTGCGGCAGTCGAATCATGAGGCACGAAAGCTCTATTGATTGATTGATATATGGGGTTTAACCTCCCAAAACCACCATATGATTATGAGAGACGCCGTAGTGGAGGACTCCGGAAATTTCGACCACTTGGGGTTCTTTAACGTACACCCTAATCTGAGCACACGGGCCTACAACATTTCCGCCTCCGTCGGAAATGCAGCCGCCGCAGCCGGGATTCAATCCCGCGACCTGCGGGTCAGCAGCCGGGTACCTTAGCCACTAGACCACCACATCGGGGCCAAAAGCTGTTTTAATGAAGCCACTCAATTATTATTTGGGAAAGACTTGCATGGCCGCTTTCAGAAAATGACAGTTTTGTGCCCATGCTTGTTGTCACGTTCAAACGAAACAAGGTAGACAGGCACAAAGGGAGCAACGAAGGGAGTCTCCCACAGCCAAAGTCACATTGAAAAGTTAGGCCCCATAGACTAGCCAATAAGATTAGCGTGAGTACGCAACAAAATTAGTGTATGACTGCGCATAATAGCGCTAAATGATTCATGTCCGCATTCCGAATAAAAATGGTTAGAACTGCAAATTTCTAGGCTCGTTTCGGCAGGTTTCCCTTCATTTATTTTAGAATTGGTTTTTAAAAGCTTACTAAAGATAGATGAACATAAAGTGAATGATACTTTTCA
The DNA here is from genome assembly GCA_013436015.1 of Rhipicephalus annulatus. Lineage (NCBI taxonomy): Eukaryota > Metazoa > Arthropoda > Arachnida > Ixodida > Ixodidae > Rhipicephalus > Rhipicephalus annulatus. The sequence goes on along the minus strand of WOVY01012553.1, from coordinate 763,296 downwards.
AGATGGCGATAAGAAGATGCTTCTTGTCGTTATTCGCTGCATATACAGAGGATATCTTTTTCTCTGAAACGTTTGATACTATAGGTAGAACGTACACGTGTCGTTTTTAACCCCCCCCCCCCCCCGAAAGCTTTATCGTACCTGTGCTCGAGTTTCATCTGCTGATAGTCATGAATGAGAAAAAGAACAGACGAGACGACGAAAGGACTTTTCATGAAATATTCATTTCGTGTTCTGTATAGTCTGCTGAGTTGCAGCAAGATGGGCATTGACCAAACTTGCCGTTGTATTGATGACCACTTAGCAGAGCACGCCCTGTCTATTAGAAACGGGGCAGGATCTCATTTGTCGCATCTCTGCAAGGAATGCCGGTGTGAACTGTTCAGGGGCAACACGTACATTTTTTGGAAGAGTAAAGACAAGATAGCTCTGGAACTGGCACAGGCTATGTACAGTGCCGCCCACTCTTCCTACTAACACGGCGCACCGTCACCGCGCTCCATGGGGCGTCAGCGCAAACAGTGTAGCTGCACATCAAAGCTAATTGGCGCAGGCGCTGCGGCATTGCCTGATCTCCTAAAACGCGTCAGTGCACCGTGCTGCTTTGCTGTGAAGCACGCCTGACTATCAGCATGCCAGTAGAAATTGAGCACCTCGCAATGGCTTTCATCAAAGCACGCTGCGCTTGTTGTGCGTTATTCTGCTTAAATGCAACTGGGCTGTTCCTCTTTTCACTTACGCAGTCCGTGTGGTTGGCATGTATTTTTGCAAACACCTCAGCATTGCTTTGGTGTAAGGGGTTCGACAGCGCGAAGCGACTCCGCCTAGGCGTTTTAGAAAATGGCTCCGGATAACTTCCACTAGTGTCCCTCACCTGCAGTGGCATAAACAAAAACACTAATTTTGGCCACTTGGGATTATTCTACATGGCTAAACCATTGCTCAACCGTTACCAAACAACTCGCCATGGTAACGAAGTGGAAAAAGGATTAGAAGTGAATTCAATATCGAAATTGTGAGGTTACCGCAGAGGAACGAATTACGATGAGTATATAAAAGAACGCCTTGTTGCTTAAGCATAGAAACATAATTCGACTATTATTCTCCTCGCTTTACGAGGCACATAGCTTGGAAAGCAATCGCACCCTGATAACAGCGTCGTCAACAGTAACAATATTGGCAAGCCTATGACAGCATAAAACAGAATAGTTTTGGAGTCCCCTTCAAAATACATAATGCAAATACCGCTGAATGGACTCGCTATACTTCAGAATGGCTTGCAAAATATCTAGAACAAGAATTCAAATTATAAATCTCGTACCTTCAGCCTAACGAAAAATGAATTGGCCTCGTATTGTGTTGTGTTAAAAGGTGGATGTGATACACTACAAGCTTCTGTGCAGGCATTTGAGTTCATTTTTGTGTAATTTTTTTCCGAAAATATGTTTGCATTTGTGATCTTGACGTTTGACTATAGACCCTTTGTCTATGAATATAAAAAGAACAATTAGGCAGCTATAAATATCAATGAGTTATGGCTGCTTCGCACAAGTGGTGCCAACCCTGAAAGAAGTGGGGAGCTGGGTGGTCGTTGTTTCTCTTACAATCTTTTTTTCTTTTGTTTTTTGTGCTCTTTTTTTGTTTTTTTTATTTGTTTCTTTATTTTCTATAATTTTTCTGCGTACTCTTTTGTCTTTATATTCGTTGATGTATAGTTTCTTCCATTTTATTTTCTCTCTTCAACGTTTACTTGATTCGTCTTTTTTCTATTCTATTCGTGCTTTTACCTTAGCTACGCGAGGCGATGACAGCATACAAAAGCCCCAGCCACGAAAATGCTCCGCCGTTAACATGATCACCAAGGCACTTGGAGAACAAACGGACGAAGGCTTTTGCGTGGCGTGAGCACGTGCTCAGTATGCGTGCTACAGATGGTACTGAAATATTGGCAGCGCAAACTGATGGGGCGAGAAGGAGGAGTCTGGTACATATGATCTTTTGAGTATAAGCCCAAGCTTCAGACTGCGCTCATTCGTCTCCTGTTTTGCGCCCGTTATTGCACTGCCAATATTTCGATACGAATCTATACAAACTAGCCCACCTTTCAACCCTTCTCCTACAGATGACTCTAATATACGTGGTTTTGCCTGCGTTACGCCAAGCGAAAATCACTATGTCATTGGCAGAAGGACACCTCGCAGGGCCTACAAGAGACATGACCACTGTGTCTATATAACAAGCCAAGAAAGCGTGGGGTTTCGCACTTGATAATGTAGCAAACTAGGGTAGGACAATCATCCTAGGCGCATCAAACCCGTTTTAAATGTGAATGAATTTTAGAAGGGACATGTCAGGCGTCTGTCGGCGTCCGCGCGCCGGTATGTATTGTCTCTCCTCTCTCACTCCCTCTCTCGTAGCTACAGTGCGGGCGCGGGAGTTTATCCTTGCCCCTAGCAACAGGAGCTTGTTGTTCGGGCGGTGTAGCGTAGAATTAGTGGAGAGGAGCAGCGTGCTCTGGCCTGTGAGGGCGCTCGCATCGCGGCAGCTCGGTAGAGCTCCCGTGTGTGTAGAAAGACATTAGGACAGGGTAGCTACACTGCTTCACCGCTTCTTTTATCACCGTTCGCTCTCTCTCCTTCCTGCGCCCCACTCCCCCGTCCGCTCGCTCGTACGAAGATATATATATATATATATATATATATATATAGGGTGTCCCATATTACTCGAGCCAACAATTTGAAAATGAAAGGCATCTAGGAGGCGCATTAAACCGAACGCACACTACTAGCACTAGCCTGTGGGTACTCAGGCTATCTTTTTTCATTTCTCGTATTACTAAATAATAAATAGTTAGTAATTACTTATTTTTTAATTGTGGGCTGGAAACTCGAAATACGAACACTGAATTTTAGAGCACTTTTTAAAACCACCGACTAAATTATTTGCTGTACGATACGTCTCGCGCTGTTATTTTTTCCACGTAGTAAAGATAGCCCGCGAAACGTGAAAAGAAATAGTGCGACGGACCGTGAGTGCCATGTTATAGTGCTGCTGTAACGGTGCTAGAATTATCGTACAGGAGACATTTTAGTCGGTGGTTTCTGAAAGTACTCTGCATCTCAGTGTACATATTTTGGGTTTCCAGGCCATAAGTAAAAAATATGTAATCATTAATTATAAATATTCAGTTCAGTTATTAATTATAAATATTCATTTGTACGGGAAGAAATAAAAAATAGCCTCAGTACCTACAGGCTAGTGCGATTAGTATGCATTTGGTTCATTTCGCCACTGAAGTGTCTTTCATTTTAAAATTCTTGGCTCAAGCTATGTGGGACACCCTGTATAAGCAATTAAGTAAAGCGTGCGCCTCATTCTCGACCGTTCCCTGGCAATGATTGTGTAAATAACTGGTTAAGGTGTAAATATTCTTCTCGTCCTACATTATTGCCATTAAAATTATTATGCTGTTAATTCTCGGCGCAAGAATACACAACATAATAATTAGAAGGGAATCGCAAGAAGGGAATCGAAAGAAATGCATTCGCATTTCTGCACGATTCTTTTCGGCGAGGTGGGGAAATTTCTTTTAGATCACTGACTAAACTGTTTGGACGATTAGTTAAATTTTAGTGCGCATGAAGAGTGTCGACATACGTTTACATCAATGTTTTATGACTGAATCACATTCGGTGTGGCTGAATTTTCCGCGAAGTCCATCGGAAGCACACCAATGTGCCGCTTAAAGCCATCTAACGCAAGAAAACCATGGGTGGTCGACATCATTCACAGCCATGTTCTACAACGTCCCTCATACATGAAAAGTCGCTATGAAGTGTGCAATGTCATAAAACAAACCAATTCTGAGCAAGTTCTACGGTGCTTGCAATCAACAGGGGTTGGGCATCGTTAGGAAGAACTATTCATAACGTTCCCGAAAAACTGCACATTATTGCAGAAAGCGTTCTCAAGCGTAGAAACTTGGGCTAGTTGGTATGTATTTATGATGGTGAGTTTCACAGAGCAAAAGCACAGAAAAAATGGAGAGAGTTGAAAGGGTTGTTCTCTTCTACTCTCTCCCCTTTTTTTTCTTTTGTTCCCCGGTACCAAATTTATCATCATGAATGCAGTAACAAAAGCGCGCTTTTCTGCAATGCTGCGGCTGTGCGCTCAGTCGCTACTTTCCCGCTGAGAGTTGGGTGGGCTTTACAGCAAAGCAGGCACGGCGCTCTAACCCACCACAATTAGCTTCGATGCGTGGCCACACCGTTTGCGCTGGCGCCGTGTTTGTACCAAGAGTGGATGGCACTGTACATAAAGAAGTTTGGTAGTTGTCGTATCATCGTTTATTCCGCGACTGTTTATCAGATTGAGCTAAGATTACAGATTGATAGGATTTGATTAGGTGTTGTTAGTAGTCATCACGTTCTGTTATTTTATATTGTCTTTTTTAACCATGCTTGGAGGTTGTGAAGCAGAGCTCTTGAAAGAATATAAGTTATCTTCGAGAGTGAACTTGCCCGTGTCCTTTGTTCTCCGTTCCAATCTGAGTATTTGTACGATCGATTCAACGTCAGGGATGTACAACTAGCTCGGCTATAAACGTGAGTAAGCTTGACATAACCACCTATTTGCCTTCGAATCGGTGGCCTCGTTTTCAGAAAGCAAAATGTTACATGCCAGCCTTTTTCACATATGAAGCGCGATTGAAATAAACCGGTGTATATATAACATTTGGTTGCTGTTGACGTATGCTATAGTGGTAATATAGAATAGCGTTTCAGTACCCACATTTCGAGGCCTCTATACATATAAGGTGCCACGCTGTGGAAGCTATCGAGAATTCTCACGGTAGATGCATTCGCGTTAGGAAATAGTGCTACGTTCTTACCAACAAGAATAGATTTTTTCTTGTTTTTATTAAACGTCAATAGAAATTGAACATGTTTTGTATTTTACAAATAAACAAACTTCGTTGCACGTCTTTCATTTTGCGGCTTGATCACATAGCGCCTGGTTGCTTTTGTTTTTCGGTATTGCATTGGCAGCACGTGGGGGCGTGTCTCTCGTTAGGCTCGTTCTCGGCTCGCGCAAGTGTTTTCAATGACGAAAGCTTAACAGGGGACACACGGGGTAATATATTTTGATGACAGAAGTTCTCGCATAACCTTTATCACAGCATCACACATCATGTGTGCAACGAAGTATAGCTCTGTATCTTGCCAAGATTCTCTTTTGGCTGTCGCAGTAAAAACGTTGCTTCGGACTCAACACTTTTTTTTACTAAACATTTTTTTTATATGGAATAGCCTTAGCGCAGCTAAGTTTGGGATGGAAGTAAAACGGTCATGAACAAGGAAGGAAACAGACAGATCACGATATGAGCAGTGTTCTGTCACCTTTCTGTTTGCTTTTCTTTTGTTTATGTCCCCTTTTCTTTCTGCTCATACTGTATTGCACTTAAGCAATACAAGAAAATGAAATGTCTCTCCCGATCAGCCGCATAGGGAATTCAAGCTCAAGTTGGCGCGCGATTCTTTTGCGGCTGAGCTATACATTACTGGGGAAACACTCTGCTGACGAAGGTGGTTTACCCATGGTCAAATTACATCGGTCACGAAACTTGGAACGAAAAGTGCCGGAAATCGATTGCCGAAGCCATCAACGCCCGCCGACGATTGAAGCGGGACTAGGCGAGAAGGGGACGAACAACCAAAATTAAAGAACTAAATATGATTTTTTTCTTCAAATATTCATAATTTTAAATATGTGAAAGTTAATTCTAAACTTACTTCACGTTGTATCTCACACCTACCTAAATGGTAGATTGCCTGAATTCTTCATCCAGCGCCATAAATGGGGAGAGGGGGTATCCAGGCATTCTGCTATTAGAGCTTCTGTTTTTTAGTTCGGGTTGTTTTTTTTGTTCGGCTCATTGCTAGGTCAACGAGGCATCACTCATGTGTCCGTGGTGGTTTCGGTAGAACTTCAGTAGTTTACTTATTTTTTATGCGCTGTTTACTGGTGCGACTTTGCAGAGCTCAACAAGCGCACAGAATGTGCCGATAGGCACTCCTGTGACTGCCGACTGCTTTCGCCGGCGCATGGCCGGCGTTCCCTCGCCTCTGGTGACTGTGAATGAGACACGCTAAGCAACAAGACGCTGTACTATACGGCTGCCAAAGCTATATTTTCCAAGCTGCTGTCTCGCTACAGTAGTTTTCAACGTCAGCGTAACGTGAGTTTTCGGGCTGTTATGCGCTATTGTGCTCGAGAACAGTTCTCTCACCATTGCATCTGTGAAGTTTCTTCTGCATATTGTAAGTACGTAACTTGGCTAATAAAAACGCTTGCTTCCTCAATCTTGGCTTTTTTTATTTCTTTTTTATTACGAATGCAATTAGCGAGGCAAAAGGCTCAATAATGCGTAATAATAACGGCACCTAAAAAGTCAGCAATTAGGAAAATTTTCAGTTTCGCGCCATGTAAAGCAAATGCGCGACGTCGCTACCGCTTATGGTTGTAAAGTCATTTTTGTACTTTTTTGTTTGCTGCTAGTTGTCCCCACTTCACGTAGATGGCGATGGCGGTAACGAGTGGCCGACTACTGGATCCACGAGCTTCTAGGAAAGTTACGCTACCAGTTTACATTTACCTTGGTTTATCGCTGGAATCGGCAGTGGCAGCGGTTAAAATACGTGTGCTCATGCTCTCTTTATTCAGCCCACAGCACTGCCAATCAGCAACAGTTACATTGTGACGCATCACAGATGCAATCTGAGACCTATGCGCGTGCGCGTAAGGGGGAATAGCAGTGTTATGACGGAAGGAGCACCGTGGATATTCTCTTTTACAGTAAGAGCAGTGGCACTGCTACGTTGCTTTGGAAACCTATAAAACGAGAGAAAAAGGGCCACGTGAAAGATGATATAGGATGATAATACATTTACAAGTGATACTTCAGGAAAACAAAGTTAGGGGAGAAAAAAATCTTTGTGAATTCAATTCGGATGGCTAGAACCCACTTCCTTTCCTCAACAAGATGTCACCTTTACACCTATGATTAGCACTGGGCAAATCAACCGACTTCGTAATAAATTAAAAGCACCCAGAAAATCGAGGTACAATTCTTCATAACGCCGTTAATCAAATGGGAATGATGGAATCAATCTATTTGTGAAACTGTGTTAACAGGAAGGTCGTTGCTTTGCAAACGTATTTAGTCACCCAATTTGGCATCTCTCTTAACGATATTCAAAAGCCAATTGTGTTTTAATTGCGAGTGTTAAGACGTTGATTATGTGTAGACCTCACACCATACTCGTAAATGTAAAATCGGAAACACGTTAAGCTATACGTAGTCATGTTGTCATGTGAGGCACTAAATGGGCATGAGGAGTTACAGTGTTAGTTCAGCAACGAGAAGAAATATCGATCATGTGCGTCGTTAACAACTATACTTTACGTGCTTCGGCAAACACTTATGCAAAATACCACGTGCTTCACCTGCTTTACGCTTGACAAAATAGCAAAACATCAAATTCCTTCTAAACACAATAGTTTGGTGTCGACTGCATCTGTTATGTGCCAGCATTTGGCCTTCGCAAACTTGTATTTCTAACTTGGAATGGTTCGTAAGTGGCTAACGTAGTTGCTTGGGTGAGTTGGTACGACATAATTCACATAAAAAACAGCGCCAACAACGAGGGACAAGAAAAGAAGAAGACAGTGCCACTGTCTGTCTCCTTTTCTTGTTCCTCGTTGTTGGCGCTGTTTTATATGTGAATCATGTTTGTAAGTGCTATCTTCAGATATGATCCTGCCCGTGCATGCTGCGGTTGGTTGTTCTATGTCTTTGCCGCTGAACAGCAATGGCGGCCATTTCCGTGTACTATCGTTAGGCGGACACGAAGTGACACAGCGTGTGGAGCTTCGTCGCCCACAGCATGCACTTCAAAACATTACGCATCTTTCAACAGTGGCAACACAATGACGTTTTAGTCCTAATTATTGTTGTAGTGACAAGACTTAAAAGGGCACCTGATTTTCCCGTAGCAATGTAGCATCGACAGCATGACATACGTTAGGCTACCCTCAGAAAGCTGCAGAAGCAATGTGAGCTCAGAGTTCGTGACGGGCACCTGTTAAACCCAAACGATGCATCCGTGACCACCTCTCGTGTTCGTCCCAACCCGCTTCATAATAAAGCTTTCTGTCGACCTTCTTTCCTTAATCAGCAACACTTCCAATCACAGCCTGCCAAGTGTATGTGACGCTAAAATATTGCATAAACAAGGGTGGAAGCATATGTACTGGTTGTGTGCACCTGCATAATCTTCAGATGCGCATCGCCAGTGAACATCCGCCTCGCACAGGCTTCATGTGCGGCGGCGAGTTACGAAAGCTGCGGTTTTCTATCGGCTGAACTATCAGTGGCGGTTTAAGCCGAAATTGGAGCGTGTAATTGGGAGTGATATCAGCTCCTCTTGTAGTCATAAGCGAAGTACACTGTTCATTAGTCCGTGCACACACTGTTGCGGCGTGATTGCCGCGTCGCCTCGCACGCCAATGTATGAAATTATTGCCGAAGGGCGCCTCTTGTTCGGCTTCTTGCCCACGGCTTCCTAACATCTTCGTCGTCAGCGGAAGGACACTGAGAATCCCAGCGCAAGCCTCAATGATGGATGAATCATCAGCTCTAGGCGTGCTCTTGCGTAAGGTCTACCTTATCTGCAAAGGACCGATATTAAGAAGAGGGTGACCATCGAATAGACTCTCCCATTTGCCGACATGCGTTAGCGCAGATATGACACTCTGTATTTACACAGATGCCTTTAATAAGCAATTAATAGGTGCGAGATGCAAGGCAGGATATAAGTATGCCGCAATGTAAGCAAAATAGAAAGAGAAAAAAAACACGTTCTGTGTTGGCACACTGCTGCCAACAAGGCCACAGAATTGATCGTGCTTGCGTGGCTCCTCGAAGGGTGGAATACGCCTATCGGGCGGGTCGCTTGCTTTGCTGCCGTGAAAGCAGCTTGTTAGATACCTTGTTTCGTGCCAGTAGGCGTCCCCTGAAACATGACGTATTTCGAGTGCGTTCAGCCATGCGTGTGTGTCTCTCAGCAGGCTGTCACGTTATGCTTCTGGAAAATAACATTCGTTGTCAGTAACGGTGTGTGATGAAGCACTGCAGGGCGTCGATCTGGAGCTGTTGAGTTAGCTTCGCATGTGCTTATTAAGTTAGGCTTCTTTTTATTGAGGGCAGGGCAAGATCTCGTACTTGAGTGTTGGATAGATCGGTGGGTCACTTTCTTAGAGCTAGTGAAACTTCGGGCTTAATATATCGTGAGGCGATGGGTGATCGAAAGGTAGAACGGGAAGTGGGGGGTCTAATGTTCTCGGTGTAGTCTTTCTACTTTAAAAACGCACTACGTGTTCACATGACGTCCAATATCTAAGCACCAACAGTCGATTTATTCAGTCTAGCTTCGAAATTTCAACATGTCGAATTTTATGTCTACATACCATGGGCACAACAGCGCTATATAAAACGCAGAGGCATTAAGTTTGCTCCCATTCGGGGCGAGCTTTACTTTTTCCTTTCTAGTTTTCTTTGTCCCATTACAAGTACACTGCGAATAAAAATTGAAATGATGACCCACCTCACTCTCTAATTCTTTCCTTGGCTTCACTGTCTATCGTAGCTTGATGCTGTCATGTCAAAAAGAAAACAAAAACGTCGAGCCTCCGACATATCCCCCTTCTACAGTTCAGGTGAAGCACAAGGCCGTGTCAATGTGGTTCTGACGTTTCCGTTTGTTTCGAATATACTCTATCCCTATAGCACCGTAGCATGCGAACATGTACAGTTTTTTTATCATAAATGACATAATTGGGGGAGTTGATATGTTTTTTTTTGGTGAACAAGTACCGGTACACGACGGAGTAAAATTACCTTAGAAATTTGAGAATCTGAAGAAGTCACCGGCTGTTTGCATAGCTCTGTCTACAGGCACCATATCTTCCTTATAGGTGCGCGCAACAGCCACGCGACAAGAGGCAACTGCGCTTGCACGGGACAGCAGTGCCCGTGGCCGGACGAGTGCCAACGTTGCCAAAGTCCTCTTTCTGAAAAAAACAAAATTCGCCAAGCACGAATAACATGTTATGAAATATTTACAAATAAAGAAAGGTGTGGAGAGAGAGAGAGAGAGAGATAAAGAAGCGCACAAAACGAGATTATTGCACCGAACGAGTATCGTGCCTTCGGCAGCAGAATGGCTGCCCTGGGGAAAGTCGTCCCGTGCCAGTAGATATCCAAGGGCCGTTTATCCAAGGGTTTTCTTGTAGCCGCCGTACAGTTATCAAGATGATCCTCTTGTCTCGTTCCACAGCTCCTATAAGGCGCATGACCGAGTATATTAGTATTAGTACATCCGTGTGAACTCGGCTACACATTGGTGACTATTGTCAACGACACGGTTGGTTTGCAAAGGGAAATAGAGTTTCTACTTCTTTAAAGCTGAAGCGAGCCTCTTTCGACGGTGATTGTGACTGCGCTAAATAGTACGCTCTTGGGCAGCTATATTATGTTCCTTGTGGTCAAGTATCTGAGCTAAACTTTCACGTATAAGCGCTTCTCTACGTGTATTAGGTAACTCAGCAAAGTCTCATCCTGCGAGTGACATTTCAGAGCGTAGAGACGTCAAGACGTCTCAACTGAGTCGATGCCTGCCGAAAGAGTGTTGCTTCAGTCCTATTGCAATTAAGAATGTTTTCGAAGTTAAGCAGCATGAGCGCGCAACAATTGTCCGAGAAGTGAAACTGCCGATCGAGCATGCGGTTGGTTTCGCGCATCGTGAAAGGTGCATGAAGACGTCAACAAACGCACTTTGGCAGAAAAATCTTGCCAATAGAAGCACCCCTCAGCAAACAAGACCAGGAAATATAAGCAACGTCTATTTTGGCACAATGTTAATTCGGAAACGAAGTGCCGAGTCGCTGCAGGGTAATCCGTCTACGTTAAAATGGGAAGCAAAACTTTCTGATGCCTTGTCTTGAGGTAGCCTAAATAATTTTTTTTCTTTTCGGGGACATTGCAGTAGCATCCTAAACAATTAATAAAAAATATCTTGCACCTAAAGTAAATCACTACTGGTCACCGTACTTGGTGATACTAATACACGTGAGAAAAAAGAGCTATTTAAGTACCTAAATTTATTTGTATGCTTTAAAATAAGATATAAAGTAGCGATAAGTTCTGCCAGCATGAATCGCGTAGGGCACTCACTGCACAAAAGCATAGATGCTGTGGAGCGCGCCACCGTCGACAACCCCCTGTGGTTTGTCGTCCTCGACGTGCCACGGAACCAAGCGAGTGCCCTGCGTGGATGGAATACGTTGCGAATAGGCTTACCGGAACGTATTAGACACTTATTGGAATTCAGATTGCACGTAAGAGGTTCGATGCGCTGGAGTGCCCCTGCAGCGAGGTGATTTCGCATTCCGTTGCTACGAGAGCGTTTTTTTTTTTTTTTGTCGTGGTTGCCGATATGTTTAGTGCCACTGTTATCGGCAACAAACCAAGAAAGAAAAAAAAACTGGCCTCGGCAAAGCAATTCATTTGAAGAATGTTTGCTCTCTTATCGATGGGGTCCTATAACTTTACATGAAACATGACATTGAAAAGCGTCTCCACAGCAGAGTTTCTGGAGGCTGGACTTGAAAAGATGCCATAACTACTAATACTAGCCAATGTAGCCAAGCTAATTCCTTTTATTGCCGATTTTGTGGACGAGTACCATATAGGCTGTTTTATGAGAAAGGTTATCATTATTGAACTATAAATACCACTCTTGGGAATTTTCAAGGGCGTAAAAAGTGTTGTTTTTTCGTTTTGGTTTGTTTTCAGTGCCAAGATTAGTTGCGAATAAATGAATAAGTAATAATAAATTCAGTGCACGTGCAGTGTATGTAATTTATGCCGAACAAATTTCTTGCTGGATACAGAGTAGTCTTGAAACATTCCAGCTAGCCAATCACTTGAAACAATAAATGTTAAAACAGTTTTCCTCGAACCCTCTGACCAATAATGATTAGAAAAATCACCATAACATCAGTCGAGTTTCATATAGCGAAAGTTTGATGAATATGAGAGGGAAGCATGTTAATGTATCACTGGTGATTGAAATTTCCGGAGCCCTCCACTACGGCGTCTCCCATATTCATATCGTAGTTTTGACACGCTAAACCCCACATATCAATCAAGCTAGTTGAAGATGAGCCACGCAGCTTCTTTTTGTTGCAGATATATGCTTTCATTTATACGACGAAAAAAAACGCACTGCGTATGAGATTCAAAAACTTGCGTACAGCATAAACACAGACGACGGGCAGCACCAGTAGCGTGTTGGCTGCACGTTTGCCAACATGCTTTCGACTTCGCCAGCCCCACCACGGTTGTGTTGTCTAGTGACTAAGGCACTCGGCTGCTAACTCGCAGGCCGTGGGATTGAATCGCCGCTGCGGCGGCTGCATTTTCGATAGAGGCGAAAATGTTATACGCCCGTGTGCTCAGATTTAACTGCACGTTAAAGAACCCCAGGTGGTCCAAATTTCCGGAGCTCTCCCCTACGGCGTCTCTCATAATCATATAGTGGTTTTGAGACGTTAAATCTCACATATCAATCAAATAAATCAACTCCGCCACTTCGTAATCGCAGGCAGTTTTGCAGTGCGTGATGAGCACCGGCTTGCAGGTGGGGGAAGACGCGTGCGCCCAATGGCAGCGACGACAAGAAATATAGAAAACAGTTGTATATATTCTGCTAATAACAATTAATAAACTGCCTACATAATGCGCCAAAGTACAATAAATTCAGAAGTAGCCAGAGAGTACCCATGGATCCAACCTGAAATGTCCGTCACAGACAGGTGTGATGAGCAATTTGGCTCAAAGTAGCCAGCAACTCTGTTCTGCAGAGACCTTGAAAAGCGCGTTATGAAAGACTTACTTGGAAATCTTCGGGTACTCACGTTTTCTGACTTGGAATACGAAATATTGATAGATATGTGGGTTTAACGTTGCCAAAACCACCATATGATTATGAGAGACGGGGCTCCGGAAATTTTGACCACCTGGGGTTCTTTACCATGCACCCAAATCTGAGCACACGGGACCTACAACATTTCCGTCTACATCTGAAATGCAGCCGCCGCAGCCGGTATTTCGAACCCGCGACCTGCGGGTCAGCAGCCAAGTACGTTAGCCACTAGACCACCGCGGTGGGGCGTTGGAATACGAAATAAATTGCTTTCCTTAAGAGATCTGAGCTCGTCTGTAATATGAATAGATAATACTCAAGTCTATTCAGCATGCAAGACCAGCACATTTTAGGCTGTAGATACCAGACCTTTGCTTTTCACTAAATATTATGGACACAAGATCACTGCACTGACCGTTGCATTAGAGAAAATAAGCAGGTTCTTGGTGCGAAATGCAGGACCAGCATACGGATACACACATACAAAGAGGACACACAGTCACTTCACACTCGGCGAAAGCCCATTCTGAGTAAAGTTGAGTAGAGAAAATTGGATTTCTTCATAAAGCAGCTTCGAATTAGACGGCATCACTTGTTCATAAGCAAACCACGATCATACACTCGGTGCTGCGTATCTTGGAGACTCGTTGCCACTCAACTGTGCTTTAAGAACCTCGACGCACACCAGCACATAAATATCCTTGAACTGATTGCACTATTGTGGGGCTTGCGAAATTTTATTTCATATTTCTGCGTCGTGCAAAAAAAAAAGACCCGCCCATTATTTTGCTTAGAAAACCATATATGGTTGATTCTTTGTAGAATTCTGGCGACAGACTATTAACGCGTATAAGTTGAGAAAGACCAGCTCCAAGACCATGTCGCCAAATCCATTATGCACATAACCAAGGCAGGGCGAGCGAGAAATCTTCACCTGCCCAAAATACACAGTTGAAGTGCAATTAGCCACTTTCTCTGCGGCATAGCTCGAATACCTGTTCAGCACGCCCAAATTGAATTGCCACAGAAATAACCCTCCGCCTCCTCCTATACTGCTTGTATTTGAGGTAAAATATACCATACCTTGTTGCCAGTTGATTCATGGGGGTTTACCACAACATAGAAGCATTGTAACTATAAGTGACGTATCAGTGGAGGGCTCCAGGCTAATTTTGACCCTCCGACCTTGTTTACCAAGCTCTTGAATATCAAACGAGCGCTATTGTATTAGGCCCAGCCTGGAGCCGTATCACGCGCCAGAGTGTACTGTAATGCCTTCAGCTCACAGAAGCGAAGTCCAGCTGCGGCGGCCGCTATTTTGTTGGGAGCGAGAAAGTTCAAGGTCCATGTACTGAAATTTAGGCACGCGTAAAACAACCCCAAGTGGCCGAAATTTCCGGAGTCCTTTTATACGTCATCCCCCATAATCAGTGTGTGGATTGAGTACAATAAACCCCAGCAACTTTCTCTATTCTATGGAGTCGAGCTCTCAACCTCGCGCTGTGCAGAGAAACACCGCAGACCCAGCATGACCATTTCGCTGCACGACATATGATATGCGAGCTTTCTCAATTGACCTGTAGAAAAACTCCAGGATTGAGATATTGGGATGGAAAATGGTTTTCTACATAGAGCTTGCTGCACGTATATATATGAAAGACGGTGTTTGATAATCAAAGTTAAGTGAAACCATGCGGATCCCTATTTTCAATTATGGCTTTCAGTGCACCAGAATCGTTCAGACATGGACTAACACTAAATCGCTCAAACGTGTGCGCTTTGGTTAGCGTGATTGAGTTTATTTTTGTGTTTTTTTCTCTTATCTTGACATTTAAATTGCACATTTAAAATGCAAAATTGATTAGCCCACAAGCTCTTTCTACCACAACTTGTTTCAGTCTTGCGTGTCAACTTTATGAACGGGATGAAGTTGTCTCCATTCATTTTCATAGAAAAAAAAACTTTGAGCGCAGAAAACTTAGGTTACACGCGCACGTAGGTCGGTAAAAGCAGTCATGAGTCGAACCAGTTAGTCTCACTCACATTCATACAAGTGGGCTATGAGTCTGAGATTGAGTGAGTCTAGGTGAGTGATATTTTGGGGATTTCGAGTCCGAGCGAGTCTGGTTGAAGATAATTTTCGTGGGTGTGAGTCCGAGTCAGTCCACCTCGGGAAAATGTTGATGAGTGTCAGTCACACTCAGTCGAAAGTGCAATATATATATCATGAGTTAGACTGAGTAAGCTCTTCATTTTCTGCCGACCTATTCACATGGGTGTGTGCAGCGCAAACATGCATATAGTCATTGACAGCTTTTATGCACATAGTCATTTAGAGTGAGCCGTAACCAAGATTTGTTTTTAGGTAAACATAGCTGGCTTTGTGAGCACGAAAAAAAAGCGTTCATGCGAGCACCACGTCGACAACTCTTTTCAACTAAGGCTCCCAGAGTGCTTGTAAACAGACATCCAGAAAACGCACTGCAGATACCTCCAAGTCAGCCTGTGTTCTCTCATGAAAATCTATTAAGGAGGTGCCACCTCTTTTCAAAAGTTCTGCTCGCAAACAGTTCTCGCAAGGAGCATATATAGCAGGCAACACGAACTCGCGATGCAGGAAACTTGTTCGTTGCTTACAATGAAATCGAATTGGCATTGATGTCTTAAGGTTGAGTGTTCTGCGCTAATTTGTGTGGAACGTACTTTAAAATGAATTTTCGTATGACTTAGCATACGTTATCAGTTATATTTTATAACTGATGCGTGTCTGCTCGCACAAACACCTCCCATAAGTTATCTCACCTTGAAAAGTTTGTTTCAATAATCCTTTGATGGACTGCTTCGAGGTATATTTCATGAATACTTCTGAACAGTTTCGAGGCTGTTCGTTTAGATACGCCTACCAAGCACCACTGCTTCTCGAATAATGAAGAACAGTAATAATAAATAGAAAGTAACATGCTTTTGCATGAGCCCGCTGATTAGGTAGAGCCCTAAAAACTTTTAATATAGTTAATTTGTATTTTTTCCGCCCTTTTGAAACTCTTGTTCTATAGTTGAAAAAAAAACCTTTTGAGTTGTACGACTGTCTTGAGAAGTTTGTCAGGCCCCAAAGCTTCAATTTCTGCTATTGAGCCAGTATCTTTAACTCACATGTTCAATAATGCTTATTTGAAGCAGGCGAGTGATGTTCCAAATTACCGAATGCGCTGCATCGTGCTTGGTCCTTATGAAAACACAGCATCTCACTATGAGAATGACAAATGGCAACGCTTTGTCCTTTCTCTCGAGTGGTATCTCTATGAATGCGTTAGCTCAATGGACCACCTCGATTACTTTTCGGCACACCTGTTTGTTTGTTCGAATGAGTACATAATTATGGGACGAGAAGGAAAAGATCTAAGCTTCGCTATATGCGTCATGAGTGAAATAAGGCCTTATTAAAAGTCCAGCAAAATTCGAGAGAGATAGAGGCTATTAGGTTACAACATAACGGCATCGCTATTCTTAAGTCAGTCAGCCTGTGTGTTCGAGCGTTGGCCGCTATATATATAGAGGTGCCGCCTACACGTTAATTTGAGCTGGCTAGTCCTCTTAATTCTCCAACCTGCTGCATTAAGAAGACGCTGTACTATGAAGAAAGATTGCATATAGCATCACCGATGCGTAAACAAGCTGGCATCTAGAAATATATACGTACGCCCTATAGCTTCACGGTGGTTGTCTGATAGCTGCCAGCCACATTGGCGAGAGATTCAAAGGAAATTAACCTGAAAGGGTTTCCTTTGAAGTTTCCGATGCATCATGCTCCCCCCCCCCCCATTTTACTGAAGCACATCCATTCCGTTACTTTTTATCGCATTAGCCTCTGCATGCACGGTGCATTTTCTCCTTTGTGGCATTCTTCTACGCGCAATGTTTACGCTGCCAAAGCATCCAATGTAGAAGAGCGACAAACCTACGCATGCTTGTTCACATTACGCACTCGTATCGTTTTGCGGCTACAGGTGTTTATTCATTTCTTGGTTCTGCAGATGAACAATTTCCCTGAACGATGTTGCTTGCCCCTAGCGTTTTCTCTCATTTCTTCGCACGCTGCCCGCATTGCGTGCTTCAAGCAAGCCTTGCCATTTTACAGAACTGTATGTTTGTCGCAGTACAGGGCTGTGCATAAGGCCGTGGGTGTAATGTCTGAACATTGGCTCTTCTTTCCAACTGTGTTCGCGCCTCACGGTGTGAGAAGGCCGGAGTGCGTACACTTCGAAACGCCGACCATAAATCGTCTCGTCGTGACGCGGCCCGGGACACAAGAATTTATGCAGTGTTAAGAAGTGGGAACCGCCGCTTTGGAGCTACTGGAAGGTGGCCCATCTAAAACGGAAATAGCGAGCACGGATAATTACCACCGTGCGCACGCTTTTCGGGCTGCAGCGAGAAAGACGAGAAAAAAAGAACACATATAGAGAACAAAAAGAAGATGATATGAGCGTAAACACAGTTAGTCAGTGGGCTGCGAGTATAGCGGAAGACTGTTTCTCGCTCAGCACAATTCTTTTTTTCTTTCTTCAGGTATCCTTATCGAGAGCCAGCGCTGTTAACTACGCCACTGTTTTGACCTTTAGGAGTTTCGTGGTCGGGCTGTAGGTGCAACTTCTCCAATACTGCGACCTCAGTCGGGCGCCAGCCTATTCGCCCTCTTCCCTCTTCACTGGTGTTTACGGTCAAGACGTCGGCCACTATAAGGAGAAAGCCGTGCTGGCTTTTCATGAGCTTGGGCATTTTCATAGGCACACTCGCTTCTCTAGTGCACGGAAGGTGCTGTGGGTGGCGGAGTGAGTTTGTGCCATACCGAAGGGTCATTGGGTCGACACAACAGTTAACTCGAGAAGAAAGCTAGGGCTTTTTTTTCTTACTCCCACTTCTTTCCTCATTTTTCTTAAAATTTCCTGATATGGTGGGCTGGGTCGGGACACTTTGCTCCTGAGCGACTTCTTCCCAATACGTGCTTTTTTTATAGCCATCACGCAGTTTTACCGGGTACTTATAAGGGCGAGATTAAGCAACACTATTTGCTTAGATTTTGGTGTATATTGAAGAATTTGATACGGAATCTGCCAAAGCGTCGTGCCACATAATCATATTGTGATTTTTGGTACGTAAACCTCACCTACGAACAAAGAAAGAAATAAGCGGAAGAACAGGAAAGCTAGTTAACTACGAGTGTAACTGCCTAACTATTAGGTGGCGCAGCGTAAATGGCACAATAAGTGAACAAAGTCAATCGTGCGATGAAATAAATGGTGCACGATGTTCTCGCAGCGCAAAGTGGAATCGTTAAAGGTAATATCAACCAAGAAAAGAAGGCATCAACAGTTAGGTATACCGATCACAAACGCGGAAAACATGGCTCCTTGCGCAAGTGGCCTGCGGTATCTATAGATCACGAGTAGACGTTACTATAATACATGTCGAACTTCACTTTTTCTCGCTGTTCAACAACGCACCCTGCAAGCGGTACTATCCGCAAGAAACGTCGACACACCCCACGTGCTTCGATTTGGCCACCTAAGCATAGGCGGCACCAACTCGACATGCGTCGGTGTCTTATGCTGAAACAATTCAAGGCATATTAATTGATTGGTTGATAAGTGAAGTTTAACGTCACAAAACCACCATATGATTATGAGGGACGCTGTAGTGGAGGGCTTCGAAAATTTCGAGCCCCTGGTTTCTTTAACGTGCACCCGAATCTCAGCAGAAACGTTTCGCAGCATATCGTTGACGTATGCGTCACCGAGGCCATACGCTCTAGCATTGGTGTTTAGTTTACTTGTTTCCAACCAAAGCAGTATATATAAGCCTCCGCACTATACGATAACTCTACCCCGCCACGGTGGTCTATTGGCTAAGGTACTCGGCTGCTGACCCGCAGGTTCCGGGATTGAATCCCGGCTGCGGCGGCTGCTTTTCCGAAGGAGGCGGGAATGTTGTATGCCCGTGTGCTCAGATTTTGGTGAACTTTAAAGAGCCCCAGGTGGTCGAAATTATCGGAGCCCTCCACTACGGCGTCTCTCATAATCATGTGGTGGATTTGGGTCGTTAAACTCTACATACCAATCAATATACGATAAGTCTTCACAAAAGAAACCTTCATTCAATAAATTTCTTTTTTATTGGGTAGTTATGCTATTTCCTCGCTGTGCACGAAGTGTAAGCAGGGCGATGACATTAAAACCGCTCTGCACCACTGCCTCTGCAGCACAACGTGTAACGACATCCACACTGACACCAGTCCACAAGAGGGCAAGATATCCTACTTTCCAACAAGTAAACAAAAACATAACAAATTGGAAAAACCCTTTAGCTTCGCCTTTGACCCTTTATAGCCGAGTGTCGTGAATTCACGACATACCGAAAAACTTTGAGAAAGCAAGTCACTAATTCCGCGCTGCCTTTAATGCCGGCTGTCAAGTACTTACGAGGAATATAGCTTTTAACATAAAACATTTAGCGCCATTTCGCACAAGATGTTTTATGCTAGAACCAATTGCTCTTTAGCTTATGGTGAAGAGCATGATAACGCGTAGAACAGCGCTCACTACTTTTTTTCTTCTCGCGTGGGTGACGTAGGTTCTATCTTCAAATATTGTGTTTATTTGGTGCGTATATACGCACGCACCCCTGAGGTACCACAGGATATGTTCCGTTGTTTTGAAGTAAGTTATTTGTTGTAGAATCTTCGCTTCTGTGATATATGCAGAATTCACGAAATACATAAAAGTATAAATTAAAGTTTCATTTTAGACAAATTAACTGCAAAATCATTTAAAAGTTGTTATTTAAACCTGGAAAACAAAGACAAGTTTCATTTTATTTGGCAGTTTTCAAACCAAGGCATTAAAGAGTTAAACGGACACAAAGAGCAAAACGATTATTACAAAGCACAATTAACGAACCCGGGAACATCATTTTTACCACGACACGACGATTGGTAAGCGAGAAAATGCACGAAAAGAAAATTCGTATGGAGACGCAGTGCACCTTGAGATTGCCTCTACAAAATCAATGACGTAATATAATCTGAAGAAGTCTACTATGTCGCCCGCAGCTTGCAACCGATTAAAAAGAAGTAAATTTACATCGGTGGGTGCCTTACACCCTAGCATACGAAGTTTCAGAAAATTTCATTGAGCTAATGTCGTCAAATTATGAAAAATGCGTTTTGAAGTTTCAAACGTCACGCGCGAACGTTTTAACGCGAAATTTAGAGGGAAACTTCGACCTTCACTTTCTCTGTTAATAAGGAACTTGTGATAGTGACCCATATGGCATTATAGTTCTCCGAGCACAGTTTTCTAACTTAAATCAAGTCATTTTTCCCTTTACTGTTCCTTTAGGAGTTAAACACTAGAGCGATATCCACTCGCACGCACACACACACACGCACACACACACGCACACACACACACACACGCACACACGCACACACACACGCACACACACACGCACACACACGCACACGCACACACACACACACGCGCGCGCACGAACTTACAGGCACGCGCGCGTTACCTGCAACACCATGTGGTTATCAGCAAATATCTCCTTTGAGATGCAAAAATGAATACGAAGTAATCATTTCATAAGGTCTTGCGGTCTATACTAGAAGTGAATACTAAAGTTAATTTTGGACGCTTTGCCATCTGCGAACTTATTATTCGTGTTGTCTAGATTTTCTTATTATTATTATATTTTTACATCTTGTTCTCGCTATGCCAATTCAATCATCCAACTGAAGCAACCAGCTCTGAATGTTGGTGGCTCTAAGTACACATTTTCCCTTCCTTTCTCTTTGCATCTCTCTGCTCGAAATTCGAAGCGTGCGCAAAAGAAAAAGTGTCCCAAATTATCATAAGCTCGGTGTGACACCACACAAAAAGTGAGCAGTGGCAGCAGCTGTTCCGCCTATGCGCATATATTCTCGGGGATGTAGCTATCATCCGCTGGCAGCGCTTAATGCCAAAGTTTGCCACTCGCCCCCGGCGCGTGCCCAAATTCGACGGGGACTCCCCTCTTCGCAGTTTCGAAGAACACCAGGAGCGATGGCATGATTGCTAAAAGAAAGAACACGAAGGAGGCTACTGGGTGGTGGTTGTATACGAAGCACGCGCATCACCCGGACACCCTCTGCGGGCAACAGGTGCGCACATGACAGAGCAGGTTGCGCATCGCGATAAACGGGATGATGTCGGTTATAGAACGGCTATAGACTGAGCGTCTGCATAGAATACGTGATGCGTACAGGTAATTTGGCAACGTGACTTGAGAAGGCACGAGCCCACGCCTCGTGATTCTGACTATTACGATAACGATGAGCTCGATGGAAGCGGTGACGGAGCAGCTGCTCCGTCGCACACTTCCCGAGCATCGCTCCGTAGGCCCACAAGCTGGTGGCACGCAATATCCCTCGCTGGACGTTTCCAACTGACCGACTAACGTAGCGCCCATTTAAAGTTTAAAAAGTAAACGAAGAAACAGATGGCAGACTTCGTCATTCTGCGTCTCGCATTCTCATCAGCGGGTTTCACAGTAAACGGACTCTAACATCTTGCATCATTATTTGGGAGTTTCACTGACGATGGGCGACTCACATTTTTACCTGGATTTCGTGTACCTTGGACAAGCCACTGCAAGCTTTTTAGTGTTAAGGGTGGAAATGTCTATCAGTGTCTTACATTGTGCTTTACCAAGTTACGATAAAATACTCAAACATAATACAGTAGGTGACTAGCTGGGCTCCTTTGTGTCTGAGGGGTACCCGTGTATAGGTCGGTCACATGCTACTTCCGAAGCGTATCCCATAGGAAGTGAGGGACAGGACCAGGAAGACACTTCTTGTAGCAACTAAATTTGTTATAAGTCTCGTACCACTTACATATGCGAGCGTAGTTACATGTAAACACATGCCCGCACGCATACACAAACTTTCCTTAAATAACGCCTATAGTTGTAATGGACAGCATGCTTACTCCCGCCTTCTAGGCTGAGACTGGCTGACAGTGGCGTAGTTGCTGAAATATACTTCAAAAAGGTGGATGGCAAAACATTAGTTCAAATGGAAAGAACCCCTAGGCGTCACGCGAAGAAGATACTTTCGGACTACACCTGCCGGAAGCCACTTTTTCTTTTCCTTTTCTTTGATATAGTAGTCTGCCAATTTTTTTCAGTTCAAATAAAGGGAGTAGTTAAGGTGATTATTATTTTGTTTTATTTTGCTTATGTTGTCTGAAGGCTTCATGAGATTGGGACTACAATTATGTAGATACCTATGTAGGTGTTTCCAAAAGCAGACAAGAATGTTTGCGCAAAACGTCAAGAATATCTTGTACCACTTCGACAAGTAAGCCTTCTGCTAAGCGAAGTCTCGCGCCTTTTTAGGTTGTCAGCTCATTTTCCCACGCAAGGGACGCGTACGGTGCAAAACGGCCAATTGCCGGCGTAACGGCCGCTCCGGGTGGCTTCGCTGGGACGCGTGCGGCCGCGTCGGCACGTACGGGTCGCGCGCTCTCTCTCGCCGGTGGGCGCAATGTCGCCCCGCCGCGGGCAACACGGCGGCCCTCGCCACCTGTTGCCGCGCTTGTGGCTGGCACGCGACGCCGCCGCTGGCACGTCTCCCGCTGACTCCCGTTGGGGGCGAGTGGCACGTGCCGCAGTACGGGCGAGTCACGAGTGCCCGTCGCGGCCGCTATCGAAAGCGGCCATCACCGAGGCACGGTTGCTCGTTCGTGCACGCTTCTTTCTGCATATGCCAGCCCTCGAGTCCTCTGGTGGCAGCCTTCTTTCTCGATATCCGCTGGGTAGGCGTAGCCTCTGGGAACCTCGGAGGTGGAGCTACCGTCTTACATTTCCTTGTTGTACAGTTTAGGAGCACTGGTGCTCGGTCGGTCCAGCCTTCACCGAAATAAACGAACGGCTAAGTAAGACCTAGAAGGGAAGGAGATACACGGCAAATTTGCCTTGCCGTCTGGTCAGCTGGTATTTTTCCGAAGCATCTTACCTCAGCGATTATGAAAAAAAGGAAGGGCAAGTTTCGACAATAACTTTTACTATGTTCTAGCTGGCTATCTACAAGTATTGTTTTTTTCAAAAACAGGGAAAAATCCGTAACAGGGGTTGTGTGCTCGAGTTGTCTTCTTTAGGACTGAAACATCATATAACCTTGAAGAAAACAAGTTCATTTCAAGGCATGATAAGAAAACTAGTTCACTTGGTAATGCATCTGCTCAAGCACAAAACCCCTGTTTACGGAATTTTCGATCGCAAGCTTCCATTTACCTTCCCTGTCGTTTTTTTTTGTATTTTCTAAGAAAAGGGTGACAAGGTTTTCAAACGGCACGCCTCGAATATCCCATATATTTAAGCGCCGAAATCTCGGAGCACAATGAGAGCCAGAGGTAGTGAAAGCTGGAGAGATTTGTTTTGTCTCTTATACTGATACTCTAGGTGAAGTCGGTTTTTCATTAAATTAATGCTTGCAGGGTATAGAACAAAAGTACATAGGAGATGCGGAATCCGGAATTGATATCATTGAAAAAATGGGTGTCACTAATCGAACTTTCAAAAACGACATTCGTTATATTGTAGACATTGCATACTTGAGTCTACTTACAAACGTTGTCGTAATTAGGCGCTAAAAAAGACTGTAGAGCTAATCATTAACAATGTGAGCAAATTTAGGGCTCTGTGTTTTAGAAGCTCATTTTACGTAAATCCCCAGTTCTTGTAGGTTAGTAAGCTAATTTCACGCTATTCGCTGTACTGCACTATCTTAGAGGGAACTATACCTGGCAACGAGTACATGAAAACGCTCCCCGAAGCGCATTTTAGTTGTCTAGAAGTCTTGAAATCACAAACAGCTATGCACAGTACGCGCAAGCAGAAATGTTTTAACCCAATACACCTACGTTTCTGCATATTTTACAACCTTAACTCTTCATATAATACACGCAAGCACGCTATACGAGATCTGTATGCTCGATGTCCTTTCGTGCTCAGCCCGACATACGTTGACGTATCTGTCGAGCGGCGGGACAAGCCCTTCATTAAATGAGCGATGAAAGTTGGGTCTATGAGATAAGCTCAAATGAGGTAGTTTGTCTCAGCCAAGCCAGCCGATATATCAATGACCACTTAGAACATGTCATTTTAGTGAGGGAAAGAACATGATTATATTGGAGTTTATTGGTAGAATCCTAATTGCTAATATGTTTCCTGCTAATATGTATTACTGGTGAGTGTATATCATATTTTTTTCTTTGTTATGCAAAAACACGAAGCCCTAGCTATAAAACTGTGGCACATATCCCGCCTTGTGGGGATTATTTTCATGCGAAGCAATTGCCAAGTATATGTCCATGCTGAATTTTTTTAATCAGTTGTTGTGAGATGGATAAACGTGTTTTTGTAAGTGTAGTCAACTACTGTGGTTATCATGGGCTTACAAGTCAGGTTTTCAGTAATAATCATGATGATCATCATCATCCTCACTACGCCCACTGCAGGGCAAAGGCTTCTCCCGTGTTCTGCCAATCAACCTGGTCCTGTGCTTTCTGCTGCGAAGTTATACCTGGAAACTTCTAAATCTCATCTGCTCCCCTAACTTTCGGTCTCCCCCTCATGCGTTTGCCTTCTTTGGGAACCCAGTCAGTTACCCCAATAACCAAGGGTTATCCTGCCTACGTAGTAGGCAGAATACCATTACATAGTACTGTTTTATGAACCACTGTGGTGCAGCTAATTAAAAGTCTACTAACACAGTCAGTGCAAGTGCCAGTCTCTCACCCCCAAGTTTTGCATTAGAGCCGTCTTACTTTATTTTATTTTATTTTTTTCAGCTTCATCTTGACACATTCGTATCCTTTCGTATCGAAAATGAAATGCTTGGGTAATGGACTCTTCTGTCACGTTAGGGGGAAACAAGTGGCAGAATTGTAGAATTTCTTAAACCTTATTTGACAGTGTGATCTTTTAGTAGTCATGAGGTGTGTGAGATTTTACGTGAGTGCTGTGCACGTGTGTTTTGGAAGTTGTTGATAAAGCATTGTCCAGCTTATCACCTGTCGTTATGCCTTGGCCTTAGTGGATCCTCACGGAGTATAAAAAGGTGGTAATGTGTGAAATAAAATTATTGCAATAAGAACATGGGCTAATTGGTGCTACATCTTGGGTCAACGATTGATTGATTGATATGTGGGGTTTAACGTCCCAAAACTACCATATGATTATGACAGACTCCGTAGTGGAGGGCTCCGGAAATTTCAACCACCTGGGGTTCTTTCACGTTCTTGGGTTAACGTGTATGTCTAGTCCGTCACTGTCTGTTATGTATTTGCAGCCCGTCACTGTACGGTAAAACGTGCGTCAACCCAAGAGTCAATAAATTCAGTCGAAATCTGGCACTGATGCTGTCCCTCCATTGTGCTCGTCCAGTTTACCAGTATTATGTTGCATAGCTATAACACTGCATGAACAGCGTTCCTTAGTTTCACCATAAGGCTGTAGCTTCAAGCTTGCTTTGCATTAGCAGTGCTCCTCTGTGGTTGCCAAACGAGATTATTCAACCCGTCTTGCCGCCGGTCAGTTCGGTATAAGGAATCCCATGCACGGCACGTGTGTCACCCTCAGTACCTCGGCTGCAGTCTTAAATGTCTCGCCCGAAAACGACCCGAAACGTTCCTTCACACGCGCGGGACCACGCGAGTCATTTACAGCTTCGTTGTCGCACCCCCTCACCGAGGTGGAAAGCTAATGCTGCCCCATCTATACTCCTGGTCCGGTATTTTCAGATAACGCTATCAGTCAGGCTTTGCGCGAAGGTGAGAGAACCAGAAGAGGCCCGCTGACCGCAGTAGATGGCAGAAGCTACGCTTCGGACAGAAGCATCGAAAGAGGCCCCCCAACTGAAATCCAGCGGTCGTGATGGAGAAACGTTTTTGCGTCATCAAGCCACACACTGCGAGACGGCTCATTCGGGCCCAGTGGGGGTCTTTCTTTCTCCACCCAAATCCGAAGGGTATCGCCTACACCCGCAGGGTCGTTATTGCGAATCGGCGGCTGGCCCGTCAGTCGCTGTGTGGATCATTTATTCTTATTCTCTGCAGGACTTTTTTTTATCCGAAGCATTTTCTGCGTACTGCAGGCACTTAAAGCATCTATCTATCTATCTATCTATCTATCTATCTATCTATCTATCTATCTATCTATCTATCTATCTATCTATCTATCTATCTATCTATCTATCTA
Source organism: Rhipicephalus annulatus (assembly GCA_013436015.1). Taxonomy (NCBI): domain Eukaryota; kingdom Metazoa; phylum Arthropoda; class Arachnida; order Ixodida; family Ixodidae; genus Rhipicephalus; species Rhipicephalus annulatus. The sequence goes on along the minus strand of WOVY01012553.1, from coordinate 736,948 downwards.
TCTATCTATCTCCTTGGGGTGAACCAAAATTAGTATGGGAGGGTAACATGACTTGACGAATACGAATCGCTGGTCTTGATATGAGTAAAGACACAATACAGTCGCGCACGTCGTGAAACACTTTCCACCAGACAGTGGAACTGAGCCGCGGGTGGGTATGTGCCACTGGTATGAGGGTGTGCGCCAGAAGTGATTGACACTTTATATCTTCCCCTGAATGGCGAAAACACACATGAGTGTTTTAAGGTGGCAGCGTTGAGAAAAAGCTCACATCGGCAGCGTTGACACGAAGAATGCAAAGAATAAATGTCAGGGTCCCAGCTGAAAACGAACCCCATCATTATGCATGGCAATAAAGTATTGTACCAAAGAGTCACGCCAGGTCTCGGAACTTTTTTTGAAATAGACCCTATATGCGGAACGTCAATTGTGGTTACAGGGCTGCCTATCTAATTTATTAAACCTTACACATTGTCCCATCGTCGTGATATGCATGAAGGCAGCAGTAGGCTTCTCGAAGGTTAAACACATTATTTACCGAACTTGTGGCCGTAAAACTTAAGGTCATGTTACAACAAGCAATGCATGCTGTACACTGTTATTAGCGCACAGTGCGTCAGTCCTCGATGAACTGACAAGTGGTTACACGCGTTGGCATCTATACACGTGCCGTCGCATACTCCATCCAGCGTTATCGCTAGCGGTCACGTAAGTACCAGAAGAATGTGTAATGAACGCGTTGGGCACGTAATCGCATCAGAAAGGTCTATTATTATCTTGATGATTCCTAGTGAATCGGCGCAGTTTGTGCAAGGCACCACTTACACGTGTAATGAGGCAATAACAGAACTCGAGAAAGGGGTGCGACAATATTACTATCTGCGTCAAACGAAACCCTAACAGCGTCAAGCCTTCGCGACGGTATAGTGCGGACCGTCCACCTATGATAAGAGACAGACACGCATATATGTGCAGAGGGGTCGAACAGGATGCACGTGCCTGTGCACGGTGATAAGGGGACGGCGTACCATCGCGAAGACTTGCCGCTATTCAGTTTTATATTAGCGCTTATAATACTCTTATGATTCAGCCGTCACGTTGAGTTAACGTCAATTGCAGTTAGGTGCCATTCACCGAGGTTGATTTATGTAGTCTCTTGGGCTGCCATGCTCGTGAGCACTAGCGCTCCTCTTCAGCTTACCGCTTCTGGTGGTGAAAATATCCATCTTTCTGGCATCGGAACTGTAAACAACTAGTTATATAAAAAATTCAGCAGATCCTACGTACCTTGGAAACAACGTTATGCGAAGTATGCGGAAGAATGGTGACCGTGTTGCAATTCTTTTTATTTGGCGACACGTCATGACATGACGCTATATATATATATATATATATATATATATATATATATATATATATATATATATATATATATATATATATATATATATATATATATATGCCCCACCGCCCCGCCGCGGCGGTCTAGTGGCTAAGGTACTGGGCTGCTGACCCGCAGGTCGCGGGTTCAAAACCCGGCTGCGGCGGCTGCATTTCCGATGGAGGCGGAAATGTTGTAGGCCCGTGTACTCAGATTTGGGTGCACGTTAAAGAACCCCAGGTGGTCGAAATTTCCGGAGCCCTCCACTACGGCGTCTCTCATAATCATATGGTGGTTTTGGGACGTTAAACCCCACATGTCAATCAATATATATATATATATATATATATATATATATATATATATATATATATATATATATATATATATATGTGTGTGTGTGTGTGTGTACAAATCTTGCACGCACATCCATATTTTGAAGAGTGGCATATGTTTATATTACCAGTTGTTTGCACTTGCGCAACGATGTCAACTCGAACGTGCGTATTAGCAACACCAGAAGCTCATATCAAGCGCTGATGCTCGCGAGGATGCTGGCCCTGTACACTGCTACATATATCACTGCTGTATAAATCACATGACACATAACCACAATTGAGGTTGACCCAACGTAACGGCTGTATCAAAGGGGTACATATGTAAAGTTTATAAAATTGGGTAGGCAGCACTGCAACTACTTTTGACGTTTCACAAAGATTAGCATCTATTTGAAAGGTATTTCCGAGACCTGGCGCAGCTCTCTGGTAGAATGCTTGACTGCCACGCAGAATGCTTGGGTTCGATTCCTGCTGGGACCCTGAAATTTATTATTTGCATTCGTCGGGGGGCCAACGGTGCCTATATCTGGTTTTTATGAACAGTGCCATTTATTATATGCCTTCGTTGCGTCGGCGCTACCGATGTCGGGTATTGCTCAAGGTTCACGCGTTAAAACTGCCCATGTTTGTTCTCGTCTTTCCTGGGTAGATACGAAGTGTCTATCACCTGTGGCACATACCCGCATACCAGAGGCACATACCCGCCCGTGGGTATGTGCCACTGTCTGGCGGGACGTGTTTGACGACGTACGTGACGGGATTGTGCCATTATTCATGTCTTGACGAGCGTGTTATATTCGTCAAACTATCTCACCCTCCCATGCTAATTTTGGTTCACGCCAAGTTAAGGGGGTGACCACGAGAGCACCCAAACGTAAGCGGCTAGATAGATAGATATGCTCAATGTCGCCGAAGTTCGCTGAAAAATGCTTCGCATTTAAAACGTATCTCTGTGAGAGCGCTTATACATATATTTAGTGCCACTTTGGGACATTTCGCTCAATAAAAAAATACAACACAGTCGCCTTTCATGCCCATGCTTCACATAACATTGATTCCCAAGGTACGTGGAAGCTTCCAAATTTTTATTTTGAGTTCATCGCTTTCGCACGTGCTTTAGCATTTTTTAAAAGTTTAGTACTGTCAAGTTTAGTACTGTTCCGAGATTTCGCAATGTACATCTATCTCGGAAGAGAACAGCGCTTTGCGATAGGTAGGGAGAGACTAGAAGTTGTAAAGGAATACGTTTACCTATAAAACACAGGTAGTAACTGCTGAGCGGAACCATGAGAGAGAAATAATTAGAAGAATGAAGATGGGGTGTAACACATTCTCCAAGCATTCTCAAATAATGAATGGTAGTTTATGCCTATCCCTGATCAGGGAGGTATGTAACAGCTGCATCTTTCTGGTGCATCTTTCTCACCTGTGGAGCAGAGATCTGGAGACTAACAAAGAGGGTTAAAATTTAATTGAGGACGACGCACGGAAGCATTGAAAAGGGAAATTATACGTGAAACCTTAAGAAACAGGAAGAGAGTAGAGTGGGCTGTTGAACAAACGATTGATAAGGGCATCATAGTTGAAAATGAAGAAGAAGGAAGAGACGTGGCCTGGGCACGTAGCATGAAGGTATGTCTATAGGATCACCGCCGGTCATCAAGAGCGACTGGATTCTAAGCGAAGGAAACGCTGTGAGGGGGAGACACGCGTTGGGTGGGCAGATGAGATTAAGACGTTCGCGGGTATTACGGGGCAGCAGCAAGCCCAGAACCGGGTTGATAAGACTTTGTCCTATACTGAGGTTGTAGTCAGACTATAATGATGATGCTATCGTTAATTCGAGCCTGCTTGATTCTGATAATACGAGTCCAAAAACAGGACTGAATTGAAAATTTTAGGTTGTAGTTTCTTTGCGTCACATGAAAGGCCAAACTCTCAAGATCTTATCATATGCACCGGTAAACGTGAGTTTAACCGGCGAACATTATTTGTACAGCGTGTTTTCAAGAGCGAGTTTTAGTTCGTATGGTACATGTCCCCACGACGCGTTAAAAGTTTCTTGTCACGTATACTCGCGCAATATTTAATTACATTTCCACAGCTGCTTTGCTCCATGCTTCACTGTGACGCGCTAGTGGCCCTTCAGTGCGTTTTCGTAGCTGAAATCATCGTCATTTGCCTTGCTGGCGCGTGAAGTCACCAGAACTGATACTGTGGCCTAACTTCACGCTTTAGGGTCGATGTCAGTAAATGTGGCATGCGAAAATTCGCTTTAATGCTGAAATTAAACATCTCCTCAATGTCTAATGAACTTACCCTTACTCAGAGCCGTTTTGTAAACAAGATATGTGTATGGTGGAGTAAACTGAGCTTCAAGAATTGGTGTTAGTATTTTTTTAATACGAGCACTTCTTTAACACTAAGTTCTTAAGAAGCAGCAGCTTTGTAAATATTTAAATATGTATGTATGTATGTATGTATGTATGTATGTATGTATGTATGTATGTATGTATGTATGTATGTATTTGATTGATTTGTAGGGTTTAACGTCCCAAAACCACCATTTGATTATGAGAGACGCCGTAGTGGAGGGCTCCGGAAATTTTGACCACCGGGGGTTCTTTAACGTGTACCCAAATCTGAGTACACGGGCCTACGACATTTCCGCCTCCATCGGAAATGCAGCCGCCACAGCCAGGATTTGATCCCGCGACCTGCGGGTCAGCAGCCGAGTACCTTAGCCACTAGACCACCGTGGCGGGGCATGTATGTATGTATGTATGTATGTATGTATGTATGTATGTATGTATGTATGTATGTATGTATGTATGTATGTATGTATGTATGTATGTATGTATGTATGTATGTACGTATGTATGTATGTGTGTATGTTTGTTTGTTTGTATGTATGGAGGCGGAAATGTTGTAGGCCCGTGTGCTCAGATTCGGGTGCACGTTAAAGAACCCCAGGTGGTCTAAATTTCCGGAGCCCTCCACTACGGCGTCTCTCATAATCATATAGTGGTTTTGGGACGTTAAACCCCACATATCAATCAATCATCATGTTTGTATGTATGTATGTATGTATGTATGTATGTATGTATGTATGTATGTATGTATGTATGTATGTATGTATGTATGTATGTATGTGATCTGGAGACTTTCTTTCTGCTGTTTTTGCTTTACCTTAAGCATGTTTATTACCGTTGCTACTTGTATTCATTTTCAGTGCCTCGTGATATTTTTGCGATGACGGCGCTCAACTGGAGTCCTCCTTTTCTGCAGTGATTGCGTGTATGTTTTTGGTGTGTCAACTTACTGATGTTCTCTTTAGTACTATGTGCACATCTATTAAATGCGAAGCATTTCTTAGTGAATCAAAGACACTTTCACTCTATCTATCTATCATCTATCTATCTATCTATCTATCTATCTATCTATCTATCTATCTATCTATCTATCTATCTATCTATCTATCTATCTATCTATCTATCTATCTATCTATCTATCTATCTGTCTGTCTGTCTGTCTGTCTGTCTGTCTGTCTGTCTGTCTGTCTGTCTGTCTGTCTGTCTGTCTGTCTGTCTGTCTATCTATCTATCTATCTATCTATCTATCTATCTATCTATCTATCTATCTATCTATCTATCTATCTATCTATCTATCTACATTTGTCTGGGTGCTCTATGATTGCCTTCTTGGTTTGTTGTATACCCTTAATAACGTAGCAGGACAAAAGTGACGAATATAATTTGCAGGTCAACCCAAGAACATCTAGAATATCCTGTTTATTGCGTGACACATAGCCTAATAGCATGGGTAAGTGCGGGTTAGCGCCACAGATGATTCTCTGTCTAACAGCAACATCGAGTATATATGTTGAAAACTTTAACTCGACAACTTCAAAGCGCACGTAGTGCAAAGTATTGTGCCGATGTCGGCAGCGTATTTATTTAGCGCAAAATAATCATGGAAGCAAAGGAAGTTTCTGGTTCGAGCCGGAATCGAACCCAGGCTATACGGATGGCAATCGAGTGCTCTGCGGCTGCAGAGCCACGTCAGTGCTTCAAACAGCTTTGGCAAAATATTCTAATGAAGCAAGCACCCCAATTTACGGCGAGAGAGAGGCGGGCAAATAAGCATAGATTCTGATTTGTTGGCGGGACACATCAACGACATTTTATATTAGTATAGCGCGTGAAGGAAATTGGGTCTGTAATGCATTCACTGAAGCCCATACGGTTTATTTACCGTGCAAGGCCTTTATCGTTTTTTTTTCAAGTAACAATACAAAACGGACTGTCACCATTTCTTGGCGACAGCTGCACATTTTTACTTGGTTATTTTAAAAAGGAAATAAATAATGGGAGATGTATTGCAGTCTGGATTTCAGTGAATTCAGCAGTGTCAGATTCAACGTAACCCACTGATTTTTGGCGCATACAAAAACAGTGCGCACATACGAAATAGTCAAGTCAGCAGAGATCACAGATAATAGGATCTCGATAGAAGCGTTGAAGTAATTTAATCACTTTATCAGCGACCATTAGTTTTCAGCTTATCTATGTATCCTTCTTTCCATTAGACCTTCCACTTGGACTTAATATAGCTCATGGAAATGAGGGGATACATTGTGCTATGGCTATAGTGTCTGCTCACCAACGCTCTATTCATGGAGTGGAAGTTGGTGCTATATTTAATAAACTTCGCTTTACGACCAAACCTGGGCGACCCAGCACGCCCGTGAGGCAGCGACGGGCAAGCCCTTGACATCCCCTCATGGGAGGCTTAGGCACAGCCACCTAAACCTGCTGGTTTCTTATAATGAAGTTTATTCTTTCTCCTCGTTTTCTTGAGCTGTAACTAAATAAAATTCATTCTGGGGAGTCACGTTTGGAAACTGCGATCTAATTTGACGCTGTGTGTGGATGTGGCTGTATATATCTTGATCACCCTCTGTTGTTTCAGTGTATACACCTAAATCGAAGTGCTATTCGGCTTTTTCCACACTAAAGTGTTCTCGACCTCAAAATGTAAGTTCACTGGTGTTTTCACAAAAAGGGCGAGCAGTGTATTTTGCACAAAATAAAAACTTCGCTCTGCAAATGAATATAGAAATGATTCCCGTCATGTTTCATTACATGTATGCCTACATTAGGAATAAATAAGAAAGCAAAGAAAACTGAACAAGGGCAATAGTTAAAATCAGTGAATTGACTTTCATTCCAAGACTGGAGTGGAAAGCCAAGATAACAGAGGGGATAAAAGAGAGACGGGGACGGCGAGACTTGAAACTAACGAACGGTATAGATATGCAAAGGTGATTGTGCAAACGAGATAACAGCGGCCGAGGAAGTTTCAGGGGCAGGGTGTCCATCCGCTTACGATTACAGCATCGTCTCCTTCCTGTGCTCCTTGCCGATTCGAGAAGCGCACGCTTGCCCGAGTCATGGCGACGTGGTGAAGAGCGGACCGCCTGCCGTCTGCCGCTGTCACGTGACTGCCCTGCAGCGGTACTTCGGAACCGCAGCAACAGCGGTCGGTAAACAGCGCCTTTTAGGAAGAGGCGCCCGCCATTTCAGTGTTTGTATTTTGCTTGCCGTGTGCACCTGACATGCTATACTCATACGCAAGCACACGTAGCCGCTCGCGTGCCAGCAGTTTAGGCCCCTGGTTGGGACCTCCACCATACTATTTTTGTGATTACTCACCTCCATTTCCATGTCTTCTTTAACATATGAAGACAAAAGACTACAGCTTCTGGTCTAGTGGCTAAGGTACTCGGCTGCTGACCCACAGGTTGCGTGAATGACTCCGAGCTGCGGCGGCTGCATTTTCGATGGAGGCGAAAGTGCTGTAGGCCCGTGGGCTCAGATTTGGGTGCACATTAAAGAACTCCAGGTGGTCACAAAATTTCCGGAGCCCTCCACTACGGCGTCTCGCATAATCTTATGGTAGTTTTCGGACGTAAAACTGCACAAATAATTTTTTTAAATAAATAAAAAATAAATAATTATTCGATTCTCTGTAACACACTACACAAGATCAAGAGGCACACCAAGGTTTGTCTGTTTGTGCGAGAGAGAGATACGTGCGTCTATGTGTATATGTGAAATATCACCCATGGATCGCCACATAAGTCAAATTAATCATCTGTAAATGAGCGCATGCACTGCAATTACAAATTTATTCCAAGTTAAGAAAAGGTAACAATACCTTAAGCAGAAAATGAAGCTCAGAGGGGCTCAGTTACCAATACTTTGCTGTATACTATAGAACTCGGGACAGATTAGAGGTGGTGATGAGCTGTACTGCTGAACGGTAGCTTATACGCATTTGGAATTCATAAGTAATAGTGAAAAAAAACACAATGCATTTTCTTGACAAAGCAAGCATTGTAGTAAATATCGTGTTGTATTCTTACGTGTTGACGATTCTGCAATGGTTTTCCCAAAATAAGCTCATAACCGTACCGTCCACGAACTTACAAGTCATCAAAGAAAGGTGCCGTTTACAAAAAGCATTTGTAAATAAAAAAATTGAGGTAGCTCTTGAAAAAGGACCACTTCTATTGTACTTGTCACCATGCGCGCTCTCCTCTCTTTCTCCTCACCCCTTTCGAATCCACGTGCTCTCCGCCACTGTTTCTGCGCGATGATGGGTCTCCTTCGCGATTGCCCGTGGAGACACGCGACTCATGATCCGTGGCCTCCGAGATGTCGGGCCCGCGGCGTTCGCACGCGCCATCTCGGAGACCATGGACGCTTTGTGCTGATATTTTTCTTTCTCGCTTATGTTATGTCGTTATGTTATGAGGCACAAGTTACGTCAAGTGATGGCACCGTGACATCATTATGACACCACACATACTGCGACATGTGGTGCCATGCCCTCATATGGTGATGTTATTTAGTGATGGTGATTGTTTGCTTCACCTTGTTCCGTTTGATGCGAGATGCCTTTCCCAGCTCACGTTCCCGTCCACTGTGCAGCTGATGTCACTTTAAGACAGCCAGTTGAGTCTCTGTGTCATTGACGAAACATGGCGACGCAGCGATGTTTTTGAGCTTTAGTTGACCATGGTTCGTAGTATCATAGTGTTTGGCACCGTCACCACCAACCGACTTTCCCAAACTACAGCATCGTCGGCTTGAGGGGAGTCCGCTCAAGAACAAGGCAGCAGCGCTGGTAATTATGGCGAAGAAGCCTGGGCCCTGCAAGCACTCGTATCAAGACTACGTGGCAGAACCTCCGCTGGCGGAAGCCTCGACCACGAGTTTACACTCTGAATGCCCATATCATCGGGGAACATCGTGGTTGATAGCTCAAAGCAATGCTAAGCGCCGTGGCTCGCTGAGCAGCTTGTGAGAATGAACGTTGTTTGCACTTCGATAAATTTTGCGTGCGGCACTGTCTGACGACGCACACGGTTGGCGTAACCAGAACTAAGCTCTGGACATATAGTGCAATTCAGCGGCCGATTCAGCGTGCGACGTTGCGCGTGGCGTACGACGATTCACGACACATGGTGCTGGAGCAAGCATTATATACCCGGTGGAATGACTACATGGAACGGCATGGTGTCTATGTGGACCCGATGCTCGGTTTCCGGGATCATCTGGGCACCCAAGAAGCTATGCTGCTACTGCAAAGAGAAGTCCTGGATCATCCAGAAGGGCTACACATCAAGGACAACTGGGCCATCCTGGGCCTGGACCTCCAGAGGGCCTTTGACAACGTGAAGCAGTCTGCAATTCTAAAGCAGATCTCCCGCCTAGGCCTGGGCGAGAGGTCGTACAACTATGTTCGAGCTTTCCTGACGTACCGTACTGCATGGCTGGAGCTGGGAGGCAAGAAATTGGAGGAGCGACGACTGGGCTGTGTTGGAACCCTACAGTGCTCGATGATCTCACCGTTTCTCTTCGAAATTGTAATAATCGAGGTCGCAAAACACCTCGAGGCGCTGAGCCCGGGGGTCCAGCACTGCCTGTACGGCCACGACGTCACGATCTGGGTCACCGGTGGCAGTGGCGAAGAGATCGAGGCCCACATCCAAGAAGCGGTGAATGCCTTCGCCGCATAAATCACGACTCTTGATCCTGCCACCCCCAGGTCGCTTTAGGAAGGCGGCCAACCAAACAGCAGCAGAGAACATTGTGGTCCGAACGAGAGATGGGGCGCCGATCCCGCACCTGCCCGGACTGATAATTCTGGGGATGTACACAGATGGAGTCCGAACGAACACCACGGCGATGAAGAACATTGTGACGAAGATCTGAATCGCCACTCGCCTAGTAAAGTAAGTGTTGACGAGATATCAAGGCATGAACGAGAGAGGACTCCTGCGTCGGTTGCAAGCCTTCGTAGTCTGCCAAGTGGCATACGCGAGAGCCTTCCACCGTTGAACCAAGACTGAGGAGGGAAAGATCGACACCGCCATCAGGAAATCATACCGAAGTGCACTAGGCCTGTTACCAGGCACGATAACGACGGCTCTGCTGCTTCTGAGAGTGCACAACACACTCTCAGAGATAGTCGAAGCTCAACGAACAGTGCAACTAGCCCGCCTAAACGGCACAAGGACGGACAAAAGTATCCCGACTCGGACCGGGCCCAGCTTACGCGGAAACGGGGAGGCTGAGAACGGTGAGCTGGAGGACCAAGAATTCATAAGGGACGAGGCGCTAGAGGCATCATTGTGTTCTCGCTGCCAAAGAATGTCGACACAGAACGGGATCCGGAGCGGTGCAAGGCAAGGGCGGTGGCCCTAGCAAGACAGTTTCAGAGCGACGAGAATGCTGCGTTCGTGGACGTGACCAAACAACCAACGAAGAAAGAAGTGTTCGCGGCCGAAGTCATCCGGGCGTCAACGGGTGAGCTGATCAACGCGGGTACAGTGCGAGCCAAGACCCCGGGCCAAGCAGAGGAAGCGGCGATAGATCTGGCGTTGGGAGGTCCCGGCATCAAGACGGTGCTGAGCGACTCTAAAACAGCGATCAAGAACTACGCTAGAAGCACAATCTGGAGGGAGGCTGAATGAATCGTGGGGCTCGCCAGAGCCTCGCGGATCTCGGATGGCTCCTTTACCGGGCCGACCATCAACATGAAATGGTTTCACGTCCACGTCGGGAGCCTGCCAAATGCGGTCAACCGCAACGAAAAAGCAGACGCAGCCACCCGTGAGCTCATCAGATGCCGGGATGGCAGGCAGCGTGGCTCCTCGTACGAAAGACAACGATGAACACGCGTCCGAATCCCTGACCGACAATGGTGACATTCTAAAGATTCATGGAGGGCAGAAAACTCTACCCAGCGCCGCATAGAGATTTCTCTCGTGCGGAATTGGTGTTACTCAGACACATACTGCTGAAGTGCGTATTAACCTCGGCGTTGGCACGCCACATCTTCCTGAAGATGTTTGCAAGCCCTATATGCATTGTTTGTGAACAAGAACTCGCGACAATCGAACATATTGTGCGGTGTGATGGTGCAGTGCAACCGAGCAGTGACGGGTCCAGTGGAACTGCCAGTGAAGAACAAGTCATTGGTAGAGGCGCAACGAGCGAAGATGAAGATACCGGCCTCGTTTCCTAGCTGACCCTACCCGGACAGATGGAGCGATGGATTCGGTCTGTGGACTGCCAATCCCGAAAATTGGTGATCCAGTTGCTCGAGAAGGCGCTGGCTAGGCAGAAGAGAACGAGAACCAACGGCCCGTCAAACCGGGCCGAAGAGACCCATGTATCTGATGCTAGGCCAGACGTAACCCTCGAGATCTAGGCCAAGTGTTCTTAGTACTCTAATAAACTAAAGCACTAGAAGGGTTGTCTGAGCCCTGCGCGGCCGGAAACTGCCTGCACGCAGGATCCTGTAAATAAAGTCTTTTCTCTCTCTCAAGACACATGAGGCCAACGAGTCACCAGCACTTATGCTCCGCCCACGTGCGCCGTCTCAGCTTGCACACTCGGAAGACATCGTATCTTCTTACAAAAATCAACAAACTCACACAGTCATGGTTCATTGCCTAATAACATTGTTAACACAGCTACGCCTTCACGAGCCACAAACATCGCCACAGCCCACATTCCTTTTCGACTCCAAGCGCAGGCCTAGCAAGGCTGACGTTTTCGGTAGTGCCGCTTGTTTTCCAACGTGAGCTCATTGTCGAGCGCTTCTTTTTGCCAACACAATAAAAACTAGTACACCTATATATAAGGCTTTACCCGTGCAACTACTTTTGTCAACGGCCTCAATCTAAAGAGCGAAAGTGGAAACGAAGCTGGCCGGTTCGCCGAGACGGCCGGTGCCACTGTTTATTTAGCTACGAAATGGCCTTCTATGACAGCTTGATATCTCGTTGGTAGTTCGGAAACGGACATTGCCTTGCAGAAATAGCATAATTCAAGCATAAATTTATTCAATCATCAGTGATTTACCATCAGAAACAATTTATCCACCGTTTTCCATGCCTTAGACAATGACGGTATGCACAAATACCAGGGTTATCGGGGCTATTGGAGAGGCGCGAAAAAAGCTTGTGACGGGCGCCCACCAGTGGCGCCCCTCGTCACGCTCCAGCGCTGTCATTGGCCGCGGCCGCAAGACCGGTGCAGTTTCCACGCGGGTGCATTCAGCAAGTTGGATGCTTGCTCTGGAGATTACACATTTTTATTGCACGGCATACAAATCAAAGCACGAAAATTGCTGTATTATTTTTTCTAGGCTTCTATAATTTACTACTTTGAAGCAATATGAAGCTAGCACTGTGTTTTTAACTTCTCCTAATGTGACTTTTCACCGACGTCACATATTAGTGCACATATTGGCCGATGGTCGTGCATGGTCGCTAGCGATCCCCCCAAAACTGCGACTTTTAACGGTTGTCATTTATCACAGAATAGATATTGTGCAGATATATTTCACAATTGCTATGTCTAACTTCTAATAAATCGGAAAAAAATGAAACTGGTAAGTTTCAATTTTCGTTTCACGACCCCTTCAAACTATTTGCGGATTACTGCATTTTTATTGGTAAACACGCAGTGCAGATCACCAGATATTTTTAAACGTAGCCTTAATAAAAATATCTTCTTGGTGTGAAGTGTGGCAGATTAAGGTAAAGAAAAGAAAACAGCAGCTATGACCTTGACACGTAAACGGCATTCTTTACAAAACTCACATTTCATTAATGGTAAAAAGCTATCTTTCATTACCACTTATAAATATTTAGATGTATTAAGCGCAGATTGCAATTGGAATGAACGTATGGCCTAAATTAAAAAAGCCTTACAGTAATTATGATTTTAAAGACGTCCTGTGCACAAATCTACCCTCAAATTAAAATTGATTGCGTTTAAAAGTTTTATCCCTCCAACCCTCAAGACCTCATCTGTGGTTTGTGGATTCTCACAGCCCATTAAATATTAACACACTCAAAATGATTCAAAGAAAAGCAATTCAATTGGTTTATAATCGTTACAGCTGTCTTACGTCACCCAGCCAACTGGTGAAAAGAGCTGGCCTAGATACATTGCAGGTAAGACGGCAACATGATCTAATAAAGTACATGTTTTTAATTTACCACGATAAGCTCTGAATGAACAAGGATGCGTATATAGAAACTGTTCACTGCCGATCTAAAAAGAAATTGAAGGAGTATTCCTGTAAAACAACAGCCTTTAAAAACTTATTTTTTTTTCGCGCATTGTCACTAACTGGAATGCTTTGCCTGGGGATTTGATAAACTGCGAAAATGTTCAGTCGTTCATGGAAAAACTTGGACACTGGCATCCAACATGACTTTCATCTTCTTTTCACCTTGCCCTGTATTATTTTTTAAGATATTATCATGGCATGCTTGTGTTCAGGGCTTGGTATTCTGACTCATTGCTGGTTTTCTGCCCTGGTATATGGCGGTTTCTTTTCCGTCTTTTTATTTTTTTTGCTTTTGTATGAGCAGATGCTTGACATCATTGCTGTTGTGTTGCTTTCTTGCGCTTCTGTTTTTCCGTGCGTGCACGCGAAAATCGCTATTTTTGAGTAAGTACTGGCGTTTCACTTTTTCTCAATGTCGTATCTACGCGTGGTAGGTTTTGTTTTTGTTGCATTTCTGTATGCGACTTTCTTTGTATCACCCACCTCTGGCTAAGACCTCATGTGAAAGGCTGTGAGCTTATATATATATATATATATATATATATATATATATATATATATATATATATATATATAATCGGCATGACGACGATGGCAACGGCACAAATCAGCTGAGAGTGTCCACATAATTGCCATCACAATAATATCTAATGATCAGAGGAGCAAATTACGTAGGGGGGGGGGGGTCTACCAACTGCTCGAGGGAACTTCTCGATAAATATATCTTATGCTATTATCTCTCCTCTAAAATTATTTTACTGGTATTCAAACGCTCACAATTCGTTGCCGAAGATGAAATGTCAAACAACACCAAGAAGAGCACCGATTACGTGAGATATCGGTGTTGAAAAGCATAGACACCATTGTCGAACAAATTAACTCCAGACTAACGGACTCATGAGTCCACTCACTTGGACTCCCTCAGGCTCAAATCGAGCCATGAGTCTGAGTATGAGTGAGTGTGGGTGAGTTGTTTTGGCGAGTATGTGCCCGAGTGAGTTCGGCTCAGGAAAATTTGCCTGAGTCTGAGCCCGGGTGAGTACGAAGCTCAAAATACATTTCATGGGTGAATTTAAGTGACCTCTACAAGCTTTCTCCACCTGTGTTCCCAGCATACATGCGTGTTCATCAAAATGAACTTGTGATCTTCAAACCGAATGCAATCAACATTATCGTTAATATCTGTTGCTCAACACACATGTTTATCAAAACCCATATTTATCAACTATTTCTCCACAGTCCCAAACATGACGTACAGATGGTGACTCGAACAAGAGCTCCATATGCTAGTGCTAGTGACGCGCTAGCGCGCTTAGCAGGAACCAGCAAAACAGTCGGCCACAGTGTGTTTCCGTTCCCGGGGTTCGTCTCTGCGTCGGAGCGCCAGGGAACGAACTGGGGCAGTCCAGTCAAGGACGTTGACACGTCAAAACGTTGCTTTACCTTGTGTGTAGATTAACAGAGCCTTATTAAAAAGTTTATTATTACGCTGTGAGTCTTCAAGTTTCCTACACCAGCCTCGCACTAGACTCAGAACAAATGTATTCGTTGGTGAAAACATTAGCCACACGACCATCAGGGATCAACTGATGAATGTGTGTCAATCGTTTTTTTTTTAGTATGTGAAGATTTGCGATGAATATCGAGAGGACTATAGTAAAAGGGCGCATCGTCACTCTGTGTTTGCACTGCAAAAATAAGAATTTTTGAACTCATCGACGTACAATTGTTTATATGTACGTATATTTTTCCTCAATTTTTTATATCGCAACAGCCTATAGTGAATCAGTGTAGCCGTAGCCAAGCAATGTGACAACTCCTTTATTTGGTTCGATATTTCAATAAAGAAGCGAGGAGACACGTAATAATAAAAACGCTTTGTAAATAGGAAAACATGTTTGCCTAGAAAAGCAGTTACATATATACGCGTCATGTAAACAAGTGTGATGCACTGCGCATACCCATTTTTTTTCAGCGCCTGCACTGTCCGCGTGCTAAAGAAAAATGCCACTTTCTATATATTTTTGTCGAAAGCGCGTACACACCAAATATTCTACGCAAAAATCACAGTTACGCTTCTTGTAAATCGTGAATGTCATGTCAGCTTCGTTCTTGAAAAAATTTCGTCTGTAGCCTTCTGACAGCCCCAGCGACGCAGTACTGCCATGGTCACACCTCGTATCAGAGCAGTGCCGTTCAGTGTAATCATGGTGACGGCTATTTCTGCTTTACCGTGTTCCCCTCGAACTTTTCATTCGGACTTTGATTCTGTCCCGAATTTCTGTATACTGACCACTGCTTCATTTTCATTTTATTTTGTGAGTGGTAGTTGAGAGGGACAAATAAATTTGAAGCGGCAGCTATCATCCGCTTAGACTAGGATCTATAAAGTGCTCCTGGAATAATGACCGGATTACCGGTCGTTAAAAATGGGGTGCGACTTGACTTTTGGAGGTGGCGTGCGAGCGCCTTTCCTGTTTCCCACGGCCGGACTCCTGCCGACGCTCTTACTGTGATACTTAAGAACCCACGCACAAAGAAGGAAAGGACACACCATGAACAAGAAAATGAAACGAATATACGAGGGACTAAATATACTAATGCTTGTGCTTTTGAATCACGCTCCTCGAGTTCTTTGTAGTAATTTCAATGAAGTGCTGCACCAAGAGTGAAAGAAAAAGCACCGAATGAAACTCCGTTTTCCACAGGAAGCCCCTCCCGTAATTGTCCCTTACGAGCATAGAGTAACCCTCGCAAGTACTTTAGGCCGTAGGCACTCATACACGCAGCAGTAACCAGAAAGCTTGACCACCATGCTGTTCTCAATTTTTAATGAACTTGGCTAAAAACTGTCAAGTAGAACGGGGTGAACTAAAGGCGCAATTGTAAATTTTGAGGACAAACAGAAGGTCACCTTCATTCACATCTGGCTGTGAAACTGCAAAGCTTACAGGCTATGAATAATCGCCAGTTTCGTGGAACGGTTTCAATACTAACGACTGCTGGCATCAAGGCTGAGTAAATATTTTGTTTTTAGTTAGTATTCGAGAGTGGTTGATGTATACCACACCCTTTCATAAAGCGTGCGACAACTTCCTTCCTCACAGCCTTGCAAGCCTTGGAAGCAAAGTCGGCAACACGTTGTTGCGGTGGCTTTTTCATATTTTTCTTGGACATCACGGCCTCAGTCATCTCCGAAAAGAATGATTCTCTATTCCCAGGGGTTGGTTATCTATTGATATTTTTAAGAAAGTTGCAATTTGTACTAAAATTGCAGTTTCTACTAAAACACGGGGTGGGTTAACTCTACGAGGGACGCGAGGGAAGACTCATGGGGTTTTGTGGCCGTATGACAATGGAAAGAAGCCTGCCCAAACTTTGAAATCGTGATGGCAACAATATCCGATTTATTAAAGACGATAGTCTTTCTTGGGGACCTTCGACGGAAAAATTTTGCTTTGTCTGTCTGTCTGTACATTTGTCGGTTTGTCCGCTTTAACGATACCTCAAATGGCACCAAACGGTCGACCCCATCCGCAGCGCCCACCAATATTGCTCAAGCTTTAGCGTTGATAGCTGTGCGATTGTCATTTAAAAATCAATTATTGCCCATATCTGAGGCACCACAACAATGCTCCGATGTTTTGTATGCCTGCCTTTATACTAGAAGAAGTACACACAAGTAACTCTAAGGAATGTCGCGTTTATCACGCTGCGCTGACAGTACAACGCGATGTTCAAGAAGGTGTTTCCAACGTTTTGTTACGACGTCACGGTGGTGGCACCTGCCTGTCGCTTTGCGTTCTACACCTTATCACCTCCGACACTGGCGCGCATCTTTCTACGCGGGTGCACATGCCTTCGTTTTCGAAGATAACTGCAAGATGGCGCTTGTGTTTATCGTGCCTCGATGCACTCGTTCGCCTCCGCTACACGCTAGAGGCACTCTAACGCAGTGCCTCCAGAATACCATTCACCGATTTTCTTGCGCAGAACATCAAATAAACGTTTTATTCACTCTCTCCAGACGCAAGATTATCGTCTTTCGACGACATTTGCGGTGTAACATGCAGATTAGGAACCAATTTTTTTTTGTGTGACACACTTTCGATACGCGCTCATTCCGGCTTGACATCCCTCCCTACTTCTCTCCTATTCGACAGAAAAATCTACGCTGCCTTTCTAAATTATAGAACTTCATTGATTATTAAGAGCGGTTGCGTGAGCAGAAGACGCATCCCTAGGTGTGTTGCATACGTATCGAATATCAATATTTCGTGACAGTGTTTGCGGCAATTGAGTGTTGTTAGTACGTGTTAGTCATCCAGGCACTGACCGGCACATGTCTAAGCAGCACTAGTGAAGTGGCTTGTACTCACTTTGTGGATGCGGTGCAAGATCTGTGGTCGTAAACACGGGCACTTTTTGCACAGCAGAATTGCTTCCTTACTCTTCGATGTAGTTCTTGCAGGCCAAAAAAGAAGCATTCCTTATGGTCATACAAATATCAAATAAATAATATTATGTGATTTCCAGCTTCTCAACGAAGCATTTCTGAAAGAAACTGATGAAGAATGATGCTGATAAGTGCTTTTTATTTACAAAATAGCTGGAGGCCACGCGTCCGTAGAGGACCCCGGTTCACGGCGCTCAGAAATATTCTCAACTATATTCGAATGTCAGTACCTCGAACTGCCCTCACGACACAGAGCGTTTACCTATAGGAGAAGTTTTTTTTCATATTCTGACACCGTCACTATCACTGCCAACAATAACAGCAGCGATAACACAGAAGGCTGCCTAGAGATTGCCTCAAAATAAATAAAGTTTTTCCTACGAATGGATGTATGACAAATAGTACTCTAAGAGTGACCACGGATGGAATGCAAATAATAGCTTAGTAATCTAATATTTTTGCTACAGGCTGAACTGAGTGCTTCAAGGTGACATGTGGGACGAAGGACGAGACGGAAAAATTGCCAGCCAGGTTAACAGTGCCTGTAGAAGTGTCATCGTAACCACTACCAAACTTTGTGTGCAGACACAACACGCCTGGTGTCAAGCCAGTGCTATTTTGTGAATATTTTTACGTGCACACTATTGTTGAGCTCCCTGTGAAAAAAATATAACAATGTACTATACACGAAAGCTCAACCTGGGTACCGCACGATGCTTACACAGGCTGATGGACTTTTGAAACAACAGCTTTACGATGTGTCATTCTCCCTTGTCCATGTTATAATCACATTTCAGTAATATTGGGTTTATGGCAAAGCGAAGCGATCAAAGAAAGAGCATCAGTATTTAACGATAGGATAAAGGTGCTCATTTCACTATTCTTTCTTTAAGTTTTGTTTTTTAAAGTTACTTCAAAATTTTAAAATATGTTCAACTGCGTTCCTCCCTAATGAACATTGTATGGGGTATACGTTGGAGTAAAATCTGACACGAGGCAAAACAGATTTCGACTTCGCCGGCCTCTGTGGCTAATACAAATACTACTTTTCCTTGTTTCTATTTTCCAGCAATAAGCGATGCTCCTTTTCCACCTTTTGTTGATGATGAGTAAAAATTGATGGTTGCTCATTCCGCTCGCTCAGGAGAAATGACGCGGCTTGTGTCATTGTTTTCGTGACCAGTCAAAAAGCTGCTAAAATCTGCTCAGCCGAATTTTCGGGTCCGTACTGGAAGCTACTCGTAGCGCCAGTACAGCAACCAAAATATTTATTTTTCCACTTTAGGATCCAAGTTACCTAACACCAGAAGTTTAGTTCGTTTCTTTCCCGGGTACAAAGCAGAATTTGTTATCAATTCCACCACGTGAGAGGGGCAAGCGTGAGAAAAAAGGCGTCCGATTGGCTTAGAGAGTGTCTAATTAAGTGAACCATTAACTTACACTCATTACAAGTATATATCTTAGTTTAGGAGGGCTCGCACATACAGAAATTATTATATATAACTTCTTGGGAGGAAAAAAACATGAAAAAGCACAGATTTCCATTAAGCACTTGACTACCTTCATTCGCGCTGCATCAAGGTCTTCCCTTGTTTCCAAAGATGCTCTCAAGAGACGTATAAAAAAACGGCGTAATCTCCAAGTTGTTCGCAAACAAGTCTTGGGAGTGAGTTTTAACGACGTTTCTCCAATACCCTCATTAAAAAAATGCAAGCACTAGAAAATCTCAATCTAGGACAGTTCTAAAAGTATTGCCTCACAAAGCCCGTAGGATAAAGTTAGAAGCCACGAAACGCCTGAGCAGTTGCATCAAAACGGCAAAAAGAGGTGATGAAGATACGTCGAAACGTATGTAGCCTCCAATTCTTGAATATTCCATTGAGGTTCAAGCGTTCAACAAAAGACAACATTAGTACAAATAAAGACTATTGTGTTGGTTGATCTGCAAAGAGTTTCGGAGCAGCACAACACCGCGCATGTATTGATCATCGTCACTTGACCAATAGTAACATCACCTGGTTTTCCCAGTGCAATAATCTTTTTTTGCCGGCAGTAAGGACAAACTACGGCAAGTTTTCAACCTTATTTACTAGCATAGCCATTTGGAATTCATTGCCTTTCGAATTGAAATCATCGCATAACATCCATAT
The DNA here is from genome assembly GCA_013436015.1 of Rhipicephalus annulatus. Lineage (NCBI taxonomy): Eukaryota > Metazoa > Arthropoda > Arachnida > Ixodida > Ixodidae > Rhipicephalus > Rhipicephalus annulatus. The sequence goes on along the minus strand of WOVY01012553.1, from coordinate 716,965 downwards.
TTTCACTTCGCGGAGCAAGAAATATTACGTTCAGGAATTAATCAGCTCATCCGATTAGTGTAATTAACTGTTAATAGCTCTCCACATTTTTGCGCTATTTTATTACTTCAATTTGTCTTTGTATAATTGATAACACTGATAATGAAACGTGTTGCATTTGTCACATAGAGTTCATTAATATTGTTTTTTGTCTTCACTTGCTTTTGACTATTTTCTTGTTATTTTTCAATAGTGAGTATTGTCATTATGTTGTGTATTGATCGTATTTTTATTGTTAATGAAGCTTATTCATTATTACTCACAAGTCCGCATACTATTGCTGTATTTTTTGTAATTACCCCATCTATGTAGCCATAGGAGGTCCCCCTGCCAGTTTCTCTGAAACTTTGGGACCTCCAGCGGTAATAACGCTAACCATGTAACTCAACTGAACTATTTAATAAACTTGACTTGACTTGACGTGACTAGATGCAATACGTCCATGGAGCCGAAGGACTTGGCTCCTTATAAGGATGCGTATAAAGGCCTAAATAGTGAATTTCAAGTATTTTTACTGCAAAAACCTAATGCATATATTTTTTCACACTGTCTCGTTTCGGCCTGCAGGTTGCAGCAAAATGTGACATCTAGGTTTTTTTATTTTTTAAATAATGTTTTGAATGGTGGCAGCATGACAATAATTATGTAGCAGATACCTTGTACCCGAAAGAAAGTTCCCGCATTTGTGTTCAATTCTACGAACTGAAATACAATGAATGCTCACTATTTTAACATTTTTGTCGCTTTTCACCCCACACCAACTTACCCAATGACTTTTACGAAATGTACGCGAGCGTTTGGAGTGCTTGGTAGTGTAGCGGAGCTCAGTACGTTGGCATTGGTGTTTCTTTTGGTTCTTTTTTATTGCGACAATACTGCTTACAGTACCAAACAGGCGACGACAGTTTGTTGCAAATACGATATAAAATGGAAATGAGCACTCTTAGCACTCCTTCTTACGATTGTAAGTGTTTTAACACTGTCGCCGGGGCTTAGAGAACTTCCATGCACAAAGCCCCATGTGGTGCTTCTAGTAACACTTGCTCGTAGCGTTCCTCGAGTTGTGTCAGCCATGACAATGTTGAGAACTTTCAAGCATATTTTATGGTCACCGATTGTCATTCTAAGGACAGAAGAAGTCGGGGTTCTGAAGGAATTTCATCCGGTCAGAATGAATCATTGGTCAAAAAACTTGGTCAAGAATAAAAATATATTTACTTATGTTTTGGCTAACACACAGGGCTTCTAATTTTCTAAATCCTGTTCTGTTCCTACCCATCAGTGCAGACTGCACAGCTTCTATAAATTTTATTCCCTTCAACATTTGTTCAGTAATGTATTAAGATACCTCATCAGTTCAATTATTAGGCTAATTAGAATAGTCTGCCTTTCTTCTCAAGGATTCTGTACTTCAAAAAAAAAACTTTTTTTCATTCTTTTGTAAAGGAACATATAACTCCCATTTTAAAATATGTAATTCATATTACCTCTGTTTTTTTTAAACAACGTTACCGAAGCCAATGGAGACCATCACCTGCACCTAACCGCCCTCTGAATACGTTAAAATCAGACTTTGAAAACCGTCTATGCCTTTAGGGCACTTCACGAACGATGCAATGGGGGACGGTACGTCTTTTCTTTGGCTCCAATAAACTTACATTGGCTGCTTAGGTTTCAGTTTTAACGACGGCTTCCGGGACCGACTGTTATCAGATTATCTTTAGGCATTTCTGACTTAATTGCCATACTCTCAGGTTTTCAAAGTAGTTTTTGTAGCAGTATTTCTGATTAGCTTTGTAGATATAAAATGCTTTGTAGATACAAAATAGCAGTTTGCAGGTTACCGCTATTTTGGAATCGCCTCAAGACATGCCCTTCGAGTTCCTATAGGTGACTAAGAACCGTCTTTAGGTATAGTGACCCTCTCGGTAGAGCTAATAATGGGGGATGTTGCATTGATTTTTAATTCCTAACACTTTTTGTAGTCATAGTAGCCATTTGTAGGTGTTTTCGCTTGAAAGAGTAACAAATATCACTGTATGTTTCAACAAGTTTAATCACTACTGACGTGTAATGTCCAATGATTGGCAAAAGTTACAGCCATCGGAGTTTTTTTTATTGAGAACATATATGTCCCTGCAAGTCAACCGTAGCAAATACTAAAATACATACCGGTATTTTTATTACAAATGTGACTAAAGCGAACAAAAATTTTGCCTTTCTGGCAGATTCCACAATTAGTCTTGCTCTGCAACTTTCATAGAAGTGTGCCTTAAAAAGTTTATTGTTGATCGAATATTACGTAAACAATCACTTTAGCATCTCTACGTGAGGCTATATTTGTTTCGTTGCAAATTTCTCGGTAACTAAGCAGCAGTAATTATTTATATCAATGCCTCATCGTAGCATCCTTCATTGAGATTATTGAAGTAGCATTGTGTTGACTTTCCAGTCATCTGGAAAACTACACATGTGTTACAGAACAAGAAGGCTAAGAACAGAGCAGTAGCTGGCCTTGTACAAAAACATGTAGGTACCCTAGAGTGTGTTTTTTTTTCACTTAGTTTTCGCTTGTTCGGCTTTGGTCAGGAACATCGGTAAAGTAGAAACAATTCATTATGAGACTATTCAATGAATTCATTCAGCGTTCATATGTTAAAACTGGTCGTATTGCTAATCGATGAACTTCGAAATACTGCTCATCAAGCACACATTCCTGAAATAAAATGGTGATATTTACTCACTTTGAGATAACAAGTATTTGTTAGAACGTTCTACCTAAAATGTAGTAACTGCAGGTAGTAATCATCAGATCAGTACCCATACTTTATGTCAGAAAAATAAGAAGTCAATGGTTTTGGCTTATGGTGTAACGCCCTGAAGCGCCTCATTCCTTGTAAATCACCATATTCGAACCGGCACTATCACGTTACGCTAATTGATATTCAGTGTTACTGCGTGGGATTACTCTGGTACATAAATAACACAATGGCATCTTGTGATAAAAAATCTGCACAAAGGCATAAACAAGCAATACAAGCACGCACATACACGCTCACAAAGACAATTAATTAAGGCTTCCAGGCGACTTTGAGGTATATGTAGCCCTGGAATTACTTGCAACTAACTCTAAGGCTATATATGTAGCTCTACTTTGGGCTAACAGTCGTTCTTACTCTATGTCAGAAAAGTAGAAATATTGTAGCCACTACTTCAAAGATAGAATCTGTTATTACAAACTCATATCTTCTTACTTCAATATACGCGTGGCAGGACTAATCTCGCAGCTGTTGTTCCGTCGTAATGTAAAAACATAGTTTTGCTTTATTTTCCATATGATGGTCACAATTACGGCATATAACACTCCCTTAGAGGCAGTACCGCCAGTTAATCCGCATGATGTACGCAAGCAGTATCTATTGCCGACACGCTGAGTAATAATGAAAACGTTTAATAACTGTCATATGTTTGCACTACTGTGGTAAAAGTTTTGCGACACCTGAGTTTGACAGGGGAAAGCAAATGGTGCATTTACGAACTCTTCATTTCATCCTTTTTTTCTTCTTAGTCTATAGCTGCGTACGATGCATAGTTGTCCTAGTGTTCGAACAAATGCGATACCATAAATCACATGACAATGTACTGCATAGCAAGAAAAATATGTTCATCTGGTAATTGATTTGTAGTAATCAGTTATTTCACAATAAAATTGTTTACCCAAGCCCTATGATTGCGAAGTATGATATAAGCTCGTCTCGTCAAAAGCCGTGGACATTCTATCCCAAGCATTCCCGATGCCGAATGATCCTATGGCATGCTTCAGCACACGGATAATTTCAACCACCTGGCGTGCTTTAACCGTGCACTGACATCACACATTACACGGTCCTCTATCTTTTTGCCTCCACCGATATTCTGCTGCCGCAGCCGGGTTCGGGTCACGTGTAACTTGTATGCTTTCACAAACGACTATTTGTCATCTTTTCTTTCCTTCTTGGTCCTATAGGTAGCTAGAAATGTTTTATGCTGTACGTACTTATTTTCGAGGCTTTCATGTCAGGCTACAGGAAATGAGTTATTAACGCCTTACGACAAAATGAAAGCACAAAGTTAAAGCGTTTCATGCATATTTCAGCCTAAACCCTCTTTCACGGAACACGCCAGAAGAATTTAGGAGCACACCTAGCACCAATGGAAGGGGCGAAACGATAAAAGTAGACTAATGGCTGCCAGGATGCTCTATAAATAGCAAGTAATGATGGATGAAATCTCGCGCTCAGGCGGCACCCTTTTATCGCGAAAGCGCACCCTTTGAGATCTTCCTGCCATGCAAGCGTATACGAGCAGAGTCCCGAGCAGCAGAGATTCCGAGTCAAGCGGTTCAAAGGGCCGGCCTGCCCCGGAGGCGTTCTGTGTCTCCACGGTGATTCTTCGATATCGAAGCGCCTCTTATGATGGGCACATTGCTCTTAATCGTTGCCGCCCGTTTAGACATTCACCGCGGCGACCCGATGCAGGTTAATATTTCCCGCCTGCAGAAAAATTAGCGTGCATCTTCTTTCCCAAAGAACAACCATGAAGGTGACTCAGGCAACGCGCTCTCTCATGTATATTGTTTTAGGCTCAGAAAGAAAGGTTCTGTATCAAATTAAGATATCTCTGGGCAGGTCACGTCCCCCCCCCCGATTCCCCCAATTCAAATAATTAAATGAAACGAAATCACTATTGATGGCTTTGTTAAACTTTCACCGCTAAATTAAGTTCAAAAGCAAGGAGAAAGATGCGTTTGACGAACATAGAAGCAGTCAACCATGTCTGTCCACTATCTGTATCCTGGTGGGTATGCTTTTAAAAAGCAGATGCAGCTCATCGTCCAGCTTTTTTTTAATACACAATCTTTCCTTTTTCACAGCCTTGTTATACTAGACCCCACAGGATGCATTCGTAAACTTTGGTGGCCTTGCGGTGCACCGCGTGTACTTTCTTTCGTTCGGCTGCGGATTAAAGAAGCTGGAGCAGAGCGATCGCTTTAGAGATTTTCTGTTCGTCCGGCCATGCACGTATTTGGCGACGCATTTTACTCAACGCTCTAGTTGTACGGTTGTGTGTCTGCGCCTTCATCCACAGCCGCCAGTTGCATGCCATTTGATTGCGATGTCGATACGTTTTACATCGTGACACCGCGCTTCTGTGCGCATCTGTAGCGCCCTCCTCCCCGCCGCATTCTTTATTGATCTCTTGACGGTCGGTTATATCAGCTGTCATCGAGTCCCTCCAGCTACCCCACGCCCTTTTATCCCAAAACAAAACACAAACCAAACTTGGCAAGCATCGTAAAATTGTTGCTGGAAGATTCTGTGCGCCGATTGCGTCTGCTCATGGTGAGATGAGGACCAATGAGGCAGAAGTATTGGATCGTAAAAGCAACTCAACGACTGCCGCCATAAATTGCTCTCGGTTGAAGCGAACGGATCTTCGTCGACAAGAAACTCTGGCTTCCGTTACTAATAAACGCTGGAGTGTTGGCTACTCTATATACCTGGGAAGTGTGATACTACTCCAGCATATAAAGATGGGCTCACTCATTATGAGGCTTGTACTTCGTAGTCTAGATTCCTGAGCACTTTTCACCTATGTTTTTTCCACATCGCTTCCACAGAAAATCTGGATTTTTTGTACCGATCTCAGGAGTGTTCACACGAACCAATATGCAAAAAGTGAGCTGCGAAGTACTGAGCTAAGGTGCTCGTGGTTAACTATACATTACACTTGCGGCATTTGACACCCCCCCCCCCTGTCCTTAGAAGACGAATCACCTCCTGAACGTGGTTCCCCACTTTGTTGACAAGGTGTTTGAAATGCAAAGATTTGTGGTCTTGCGGTAAACGCAATACCCTGAGCTGCAACACCACGATCGCCGAACACCGATACGATCGCTGTTGGTCCTTGCATTTAGCATTTTCAGGGGGGTCTCAACATGAGAGAAAAGATCTTGTCAGAGAGGTCTTTCTGGAGGCTTGATCTGCAACGGTGCGGTGGAAACCTTCGGCGATGCATGTTCCATAGTAAACTGCATTGATCTTTTTGTACTTCGTGCGTATACGTTGCAGGCTTGACACGGGCTTTGTTCGTAGTATCTGCCATGTCGGTCCCGTCTGTCGAGGTATTCTTTTGCTTCCTCCTTTTGTATTTTGCAGACTTGATCATTAGCTGAACATCATCACACAGACCAAGCTAGTAGGGGCCCGCTGACGGTAAAGCGTGCTCTAAGCTGTTCATAATCACTGTCGATAACTGGCCGTAGATAACACTAAAAGAATACAAAACAAAAAAAACATTGTAGTGCCTAGATATCGATAGGTAGTAATAGTTTGCAATAGACCTAACAAAATTATCTGACAAAAAAATTGTCCGCAACATGCAGGGCACTTTGTGAACGTGGAAAAAAAGTCATCCAACCGACTGTAGCGAAAGCTATACATACTCAAGAAAGTTGTACAAATTTCTGGGAAAGAAAGTTTTCTACTTTACAAATAAGGGTACCAATAAATTATAGCCTGACTATCTGCTCACTAGTGCCAAATAAGGTGTTGTGCAGTGATTAGATCGAAAAACATCAAAATGAACGGGTACTTTAGTAGCGAAGAATTCATTGTATTAGTGTTCTTGCAAGACCACAACACATGTTCTTCCTAAAGAGAATCGCAACATTCTCCATTGCTCTTTGGCTTGTTAGTTATATGAGGTGTTATGATTAGCATCAGTTTCTCTAATCGAACTGGAGTTTGTGTATGATCCCGTATTCAATGTAAGTGAATGTCGGAAAATTTGTTTTAGAGCGCCGCTTTTAAGGCCTGACCACACTCACCTGGTGCAGCCCGTCAGCGCATCACTTTTTGGCGTGGCGCCGTGCCCTCACCCCATGAAGAAAGAGGGCGCGTGGCTACGCGATGTTAAGCACCCCCTCTCTCTGTAAACAGAGGGTACGGTGCTGTCTCTATAGAAAGCCACGCGCTGAAGCGCTGAAACGGGTACGTGTGGTCAGACTTTCAAGGCTGGTGCACACCGGCGACTAGCAGCGGTCGCGCGACCATTCGCGACTGGCGACCAAAAAGCGACTGATGTTCACATAGGGAGAGTCTGCATGCGAGCGACCGGAAGTCGCAATAGTGGAGAGTCATGTCCAGATCTCGTTATCAGTGAGAACTCTGCGCTGATCACCTGATCGCTGCCAGCTGAGTGAGCGGAGAAAATCGAGCACGCCACATTTCTTGTTTTTATCCGTTCTCGCCAGCGCAGTAAAAAAAACAACAAAAATTGAGCCTCGCTGATTCGTTCCAGCAGCTATGCGACCGCAGTTTCGCGACTGAAAAATTGGTCAGGAAGCGACTAGCCAAAGCAGTCACTTTGCGACCATTTGCGACCGTTCGCGACTAATTGTGACCAGTCGCAAATGGTCGCGCGACCGCTGCTAGTCGCCGGTATGCACCAGCCTTTAGGCGCTTGTTCTTGCGTTTGAACGGCGTCGCCGTTGTTGGCTGGCGTTCTTAGCGTGACCGATAAAGCGAACGCGGAGTCTGTCGATGTCACGAGCCACTCGCCTCTCAGCTCCCTTTCTCCCTCCGTCACGCCCGCTAGCCTCTAATCCCCGTATTTTAGAACGTCCCTTCACTCAACGCTTCACCTTCACTTGAGAAAGCCGATGGGAGCACCGTCCCAAGCACGGCAAATCACTGCATATCAGCAAAATTCTGCTGCGATTTTTGAGTAGCGCAGCGTCAGTTTCAGCCGAGCGGTGGCGCAGTGCTCAACTCTGTCAAGTGAAAGGTGGAAGTCGAGTCGAGGAGCGTTTGTGAATACGGGGGTAAGTCGGAGCTCGTGCGCATGCTGGCACTTATACTGCGGCTGGCTTCGATAGTCGTAACGGGGCTGTCAGCGTTTCGCTTGGTTCGCGACGCCTGCAATGCGCAGATTGGTGTGTATAGCAGCCGAGCGCTGGAAGTTTCTGTGGCATTTTGCAACGAATGTTACGTTGCAACAGCTGTGGATAGCCAGAGCTATAAACACAGTCGGCGTTGCCCCAACTCGAAGCTGCTCTTAGCATTCGCATTAGGCAGTATCGTAGCAGTCGGTGAATTTCCCCAGCTCAGCACACAGAGATGTGTCTTTGATTTCAGGTGCTACATTGATACAATACTAAATTATCTAATACTAAAAGTACTATTGCAGAGTACCTACAGCTACACTTCGTAAGAATTTATAGACACGGGGTTGAATAAAATGGAAGAAGTCCTGGCAAAAAGGGTCAGTACCATGGTGAACACTTTCTAAACCAACGCTTAGGTGCACAAAGGAACGTAAGAATAGAGCTACCCATAGATTATGCTCGCCTCAGAACACATGTGTTCAATACACTTTAACTGTTTGACTTCATGGGTTGCTGTGCATGTTTACTGAGCACCCTTATGTAAAATGACTTGTTGCTCAACTTACAGTGGGCGACAAAAGATAGATGTATAGCAGATAGTTATCAGCGCTATTCGAAATGAAGATTCGATAAAAACGCAATTTTATGCGCGGAAACCACATATAATGATGAGGGACGCCGTAGTTAGTGACACCTGGAATTATTTTGACAGCCTCAAAATCTATGACATGTAATTATTCTATGTATACACGGGTGTTTTTGCATTTCGGCCCCGTCGAATGTGGTGCCCATAGTCGGGAATTGAACCCGAGCCCTCGAGATTAGCTGTGCAGAAGTATATCGGCTAAGCCACCCCAAAACTGAGAGTTGATAATTGATTGATTTGATTGATTTGTGGGGTTTAACGTCCCAAAACCACCATATGATTATGAGAGACGCCGTAGTGGAGGGCTCCGGAAATTTTGACCACCCCCCGGGGGTTCTTTAACGTGCACCCAAATCTGAGCACACGGGCCTACAACATTTCCGCCTCCATCGGAAATGCAGCCGCCGCAGCCGGGAATCGAACCCGCGACCTGCGGGTCAGCATCCGAGTGCCTTATCCACTAGACCACTGCGGCGGGGCTTGAGAGTTGATAAGTTTTGAACGGAAAATCAAAATACTTCCCCACTGATTTTGAAGACGCTTTTCTTGGAAACTGGTCCTAAGTATGCAGTTTCTCGTAAACGTAGTTTCATTCATTGTATCTTCGCTTCATTCATGTCACCCTCACGTGTTCATAAGCTACGTAAAACATTTTATTTGAAGCCTGTTATCTCACTCCAAAGTCTGTTTCTCACACCTATGTAGCAGGCACCTGTAGTTAGTGTAACATAATTGCAATGTGAGCTATCAGTAGTTACCTAATTTAGGGTTTTCGATTGCTGTAAGTGAAAACGCCTCAATAATGCCCCACCAACAAATGAAAAAAATAGGGCGATGATCTACACGGCATCTGGAATAAAAAAATATATTGTTTATATGAAAAAACCGTTTCGAGTTTCCTATATATTTTCCTTCGCCAAGGGCGCCATGATTGAAACAATGCTAGCGCCTCTCACCCTGTAATAGGAAACTTAGTCCTGCACCTGTTCAACAGGAGACTGGAGCTAAGTGGTCGAGTGCTAAAAAACTACAGGGCTAAAGGTAGTTGGTCCAGGGCGCCATGTGTGTCATGCTAGACGCCTTATTGGGCAAAATCCCGCCACACGATGGATAGTATCGAATAATGTGAGTGACAGGGCACCACGTGGTTCCGGTATCTCTCTAGATGTCATAGGAACTGCGCGGTGGGAGCCAGGGCCAGTTTTTACCTTTAACTGCGAGTTTATGTTAAAAAAGTGCTGCTGTCAAAAGAGGATATTATTCAGTCGCATGTTCTCTTCTATTACTATTTCAATCAATATTTTCTAGTACTCTTTTTAAGTTGATATTATCCAGCGTGAAGCTAGTATAGCAGCCTAAAAATGGAATTTGATCAAGACTGTTTTGATTGCTTTCGCAGTTAGCAATAATTTTTTTCCTCATTCCCACCCTCTCTCTCTCTGCCGATTTATCTATAATTTTACCAACTACCTACTCCCAGATACGCACTTTAACCAATCAATAACCATTAACCCCAATCTTGTTATTTTACATTTGCATGTTGTGTCTAAAAATTTGTGCCACCATGTGCTAAACAAAAGCACCACAACCGGCGACAACTCGTACCTTGTTTGTTCCTTCATATTTATAATTGGCATTGTGAAACTGGCTAAATTCTCATCCAAGCAGTGCCTATACCTTTGTTTGCTTATTAAATTGCCAACGAGCACTCGAAGAGCGCATACATGTGCCTACGACCAATCCTTATTGAAAGACGTAGGTCTCGATGAAAAATATTTCGCATTGATAATTCGGTCCCATTTATTTTTTTTTCATCTAATGCGCCTGGCAAGCGTACTATTCACAACTTCTGGCTAAAATGCGATATTCATTCATTCAGTTACTCATTCAGAGGTAGAGACGTTTTCTACTTTATGAATACATACTACATAAGTAACCAAATTCCAAAGCTATAGTTGATGCACTACTGCGCTACTGATTTTGTTCCGTTCTCATTCTACTCATTTCACCTTTAGAGAAAAACCGGTTGGCATATGCGGGGGTGTATGCTAAAGGTCACAGTAAACGACATACTGTGGCAGTGCGGTCTACAATTCACTCTTCGTCTTTTTTGTTTAGATTCTAAATTTCATACATCATCAATCCCAATAGGTAAACATCCGGAGAGCGTAGCTCGCCACTGCGGACCCTTCTAGCAACGTCAGGGAGTGTGTGCGATCGTGAACTCCTGCCTCCTATCTTATAGTTGTCTGCGCTTAGCAATTTGGGAGAGATAGCGAAATTAGCGACGAAAACCCACGCCTTTTCAACCTGAGATGCTGGTTGGGAAAGTCTGCGAGTGACCTCACGTTTTCGTTCACGCCCGCGGCGAACCTAGTTAGCAGCAGCGGCAGCTCGAACAGCTTACGTTGGCGATTCTATCACCTCTCAGAGGTTGCGGGGAGCCGAGGTGTTAAACTTGACACCTGCGGCGGAAGCCGGAACCATGTTTTTTCATAGAACAATTTGTTTTACAGCAATTAACTCTCGCTTTTATGTTCACTGTGCGTTTTTTTTTTTCATTCGGCAATTTTTCTTCCTCCCTCACTGCGTCCGTCCTATTTTTATTTTTTTGTCATCGTCTCTCTTCCTCCGTGTCAAGCTGTTCCATCCATCTCTCCTGCGTTATCTCGGAATTCCTGGAAAGTGCGTAACTTTTTTTTCCTTGCTTAAAGGAAGGAGGGAATACTCCGTTTTTCTAAGCCTTGAACGAATTCTGCAATAGAAGATACACCGGAGCGCGTCTGTTTCTAATAGCACTGAAAATGATGGCCGTAAATGGCTGCGCAAGGGGCTATATACAAGCATGGAACACTTGTAGCGAGTGTAGTTTCCTATACAACTTCCTTTTAAGACAGGCATTAGAGTCCCAGAAAGATAGAGCCCGTATCTCCAGAAATTTATGTTCACGTAACTTGTTTTTTTTTTAACAGTGTAGGTATCTCTGAAACATTTAGTGTTGGTTCTCGGATATGTTAGCCCCCAATTATTAACCTCCGAGAAAAGATCAACATGCTCGACTGGAAGGTTTGCGATGAAATCTACCAACACTGCGTTTTCGATAACGTACAGGAAAGTAAGCGTACTGGAACTTCTAGAGGACACAAAGTGACACACCAAATGGAGAAAAGTGTACGGGCGCAAGAAAGTTGCTCGATGCATGTATAGGCAATGGGCAGAGTTTCTATAATGATCATATGCTCATGACAAGCCGACCACTGCAATGCTGCAATGCATTAAACCTTAGTGACGAATTGTGCGGAAGTTTGAATGGAGTCCCATAATTTTGATGATTTTAGTGTCATCATGTTCTACTGCTTAAATCACGATGGTTATAACTTTGTCTTTGTGAGTTGACCTCGTCATTTATGAAACGTTCTGGGGCGTGTTAGTGTTCCAAGACCTCCTCAAAAATAAAAATATACCACCGGCAAGTAAGCTGCAAGAGAGCGAAACATGAGGAACAAGTTCGCGGCTTTTTCTTATTTCTTTTTTTAGTTCCTGGCGCACTAATTTCGGGTATCACGCCTTTCGTGCTAAATATTGTATATTGGTTTCGTAATAGCTGGGACCACAGCCTGTCCTAACTCTGTCATTTTAAGCAATCCTTTAGTCCTTCTCGACACAGTCCACCTTATGCAATATGTTAATAACCGCAAGGCGCAAGCTTAGTCATATTTCGATGTTAAATATGCTACCAAACCCGCCGCGTTAGCCTAGTAGTTATTGTTCTCGACTGCTGACATGCAGGCCACGGAATCATTCACTGGCCTGAGCCACCGCAGTTTGAAGGGGGGTGAAATTATTATATACCCTTGTACTTAGATTTAGGCGCACGTTCAAGAACTCCAGGTTGTCCCGATTTCCAGAGCCCTCCGCTACGGCGTCTCTTATAATCAAAGTGTGGTTTTTGGACGTTAAACCTCAACAAGTATGGCATATTCTAACCCTATCACCACATAAAAAATCAATATATAACAAACTTTATAATCAACCAGTTGAGCACAGTTTTCTGCAAAAAAACAATAGGTGTCAATTACATTGTAGTGAACTCAATCTATTTACGAAGACCTCACACTTTTTCCGTGGAATTCTCTTGAAGATCAATGGCGCATCTGATATACTTCATGCGCACGTGCCATTTTACCCACACCAAAGAAATACACCAGTGGTAAAATGCAAGTAGACTCGCGGTCGACGTCAATTGGTGACGGCTGAGGTGTCTGGAGGCACTGGACCGTCACTCAGAAAAACACGCGACCAAAGTGCACGCCTTGCGTGGCTACCAGGAGCTGTAACGCTCACGACGAGCCAAGGGGCCAAGTTGACCTTTGCTCATTAGGGTCAACTCACATCCATTTTCCCGACATCCGAGAGGTATACCAGCAGACAAGCGTGGAAAGCGTACTTGCACGGGGGTCATGGCTCTATAGGTCACCGATCAGTCACGACACGCTACGAGACTGTCTCTCCTTGAGCAATCGTGCACAAGGCGGACTTCTTTTCGCCATGGGACGGACCGAGTTGCGTATAAAGATCTATTCAATAATTAGGGTTTCTAAGCGCTTATTCTGGTAAGTTGGAAGCTATTTATTATGCGTATTGTTATTAAATTTGAAGCAGTTTTTGCATACCACAAACACTTTGCGTCTATCTGCGTATTTATATATCTATTCATCTTTATATCGAGCCGCTTACGTCTTGGTGTTCTCGTGATCACCCCCTTAACTTTGCTTGAACCTAAATTTGTACGGGAGGAAAGGTGGTTTGACGAATGTGACGCACTAGTCCATACATTAGTAAAGTCACAATCCCGTCGTGTACATCGTCAAACACCTCCCGCCAGACAGTACCACATACCCACAAGCAGGTATGTTCCTCTGGTATGCGGGCATGTTCCACAGGATGATTAACACTTGATATCTACTCAGGATCGACGAGAACCCACATGATGAATTTGAACGCGTGAGTGTTATGAAAAAAAATGGCCCCGGATCTTCATGGTACATTGCGAATGCCGCCGAAAGACGATAGTCTTGCGTCTGGAGAGAGTGGACAAAACATTTATTTGATGTTCTGCGCAAGAAAATCGCTGAAAGGTTTTCTGGAGGCGCTGCGTTAGAGTGCCTCGAGCATGCAGCGGAGGCGAGCGAGCGCATCGAGGCACGTTAGACGCGAGCGCCATCTGTCAGTTGTTTTCGAAAACGAAGGAAGTCATGTGTGCCTGCGGAGAAGCGTGCCTATCTCGGAGGTGATAAGGTGTACAACGCAAAGCGATAGGTAGGTGCTGCCATCGTGTCGTTTCAGCAAAGCGTTGGTAACACTTGCCTTTTTTAGCACCGCATTGCACTGTCAGCGCAGCGTGTTTAACGCTACGGTCCTTAGAATTACTGATGTGTGCCTTCTCTAGTATAAAGGCATACATACAATACATTGACGTGTTGTTATGGTACCTCAGATATGCGCAATGATTGCTTTTTAATTGACGATCGCACAAGTACGAATGCTGAATCTTGAGCAATACTTGTGGGCGCTGCGGATGGGGTTGGCCATTCGAGGTATCATCAAGGGCGGACAAACAGATAAATGTACGGACAGACAGTCAGACCAAATTTTTCCGTCGAAGGTCTCAAATACAGACTATCGTCTTTAAAAGCAGACACCTCTGAAAGAACGCTGCTTCTTTCAGGATTTAATTTTTTGTGGCTAACATTGATTTGAGCAGTCAAGCGTGGGTTTCGGCCGGCGTGCGATGGAGATATACGTGTCCGTCAGACCCCACGAAGCCCATGTCAGCCGCCTCCAGGAAACACAACGACACCGAGAGTGACACTGACAGCGACGGTACCATAAACTATTATGTGAGCAGTGAAGAGTTTTGCGACGACTTCTTCAAGCTGTTAAGGACCCGCAAGGCTACAAAACGGTTTCTGAGCACGGCACCCGATACGAATGCGTCTACCATAACATCTTCGAGTAGCATCGAGGCAGTCACTGTCACGTTCATGCCAGTTCTTGCCATTGACAATACGAGGCGCCTGAACAGGCAAGCCATGTCTGCACAGCTGGAGGCACTGGTGCGACACGAAATCAAAGATGTCAAAGTGAACAAGCGCAAGAATGTTCTAGCCTTTGACGTCAACCATGCGGCTGCGCTGGATATATTGCGCAAGGTAACAGAGCTCAATGGCATGGAAGCCCGCTCTCACAAACCGCTAGGCAAAAAAGTCAGCACTGAAGTAATTAATCTATGATGTCGACGAGACCATTGTCCATGCAGACTTGCCAATTGTGGTCGAGCTGACTACAGAAGACACCATCATCACAAGAACTTTTCGTCTTGGCAAGTCACGTGGTGTAGTTACCATATTCAAGGGTGAAATCCCGACTCACCGTGACGGTCTAGTGTCTAAAGTAATCGGCTGCTGACCCGCAGATCGCTGATCGAATCCCGGCTGCGGCGGCTGCATTTTTGATAAAGGCGAAAATGCTGCAAACCCGTGTGCTAAGATTTGGGTGTACGTTAAAAAACTCCAGGTGGTCGGAATTTCCGGAGTCCTCCACTACGGCTTCTCTCATAATCATAAGTGGTTTTGGGACGTTAAACCCCACGTATAGGTCTAGGACCGCCAGGTGGCGCCGTTTTGTTTGGCTGGCCGCATACAGTGCTCCACTTTCACGTGTTTTTGGCCCGTTACTGGGCCCCGCCCGTGTCTGGACAAGCTCACTATTCCTTCTAGAAGACTTCCGGGACACGCCGACACCATCCGGGCCCCGGTCCGACCCCAGGCTGGCCCCCCAGGCCCCTTCAAAAGTACGAAGCGGCGCGGCGCCGCGCAAACCCTAACGCGCCGCGCCTGCATCTCCACGATGCAGAGTCCCGCCCAGCACTCGACGCCAACGACAACTGACGCCCTGTCGGTAAGCCCAGCCTCCTCCGGTCGTACCGCTGATACAGCCGTGCCTCCACTGTCAACATCTGGCAATGTCACCAGCCCCGCGCCGACAACAATACAGCAACAGGCAGCGTTCCTCAACAGCGCGCACGGTCCAGCGATGTGCAACGCTAGTGGCGTCTCTGCTACTCTCAGCTTGATAGCCACGCAAACGCCGGAGCCCGAGAGCCGTAATACAGCGTTGGCATTGCAATCAACCACGCCTGCTGCTCTCCCCACCTTATCTGCGTCTGGCCTACCCATTGGAAATTCCGAGTCTGTCGACAAGCGCGTTTCGACGAGCGTCGTTCCTTCCATCGCCGATGTTTTGCCTTCCATCACTTCAGCTGACGACTTATCGACGGAAATGGACTTCACGGCATCGCAAGTCAACGAAGACAATACGCCATTTCCTGAAGGCAGCTGGAACACCGTTAGTGCCAATCGAAAACCTGCCTCGACCACCCGCCCCCGCTCCGAGCTCATCACCGTCGGAATCCAACTTCCACCCGGAACACTCACGCCGAAACTGCCTCTCTATGACCTGCTTTCTACCATCATAGCCGCCGCAAATCTCTCTCCCAAGACCAGTGCGGAGGTCACCCTTCAAGCCAAACCTGCTCAGAGCCTTGTGTTTCTGAAAACGCACTCACCTCTCACTGCCCACCTCCTACTCTCCCTCACAAGTCTGGAACTTAATGGTAAGCCGATCACCATTAAGTCCTACGCCCTCAGTCCTCCAATATCATGTCTCGGCGTCATACACAACGTCGGTGGTCACTTCACAACATCTCAGCTCTTGCATGACCTCGAATCCTTTACTTCAGATATACTCGCTGCACGTATGATGGGCTCCACTGAATTCGTCCTCATAACATTTGCTGGAACCATCATTCCTCGCTTTGTGTACTTCAAACGCGTCTCTTTCCGATGCCGTCCACATAAACCCAAGCCCCCTACTTGCACTCGGTGCCTTGCTATAGGGCACCGTGCTCATCAATGCCCCCAACACAGCGTTCCGGCCAAGTGCCGCCGCTGTGCGTCTCCTCTACCAGCAGATCCCGATGCTCACGTTTGCGCCCAACCATGGTGCATCCATTGCCAGGTCAACACCCACTCATCTCTCGACTCCACCTGCCCCTACCTTCTAGCTAAGCAACGCGACTGCGCCAAAGCAGCTTTTCTCCTTCGCACAGCCATGCGCCGAGCCACTCAGCCTTCGCCGCCCTCCTCTTCAGCGCATGAGCTTCTATCACCTCCCGCAACATCCCCCCCGGGCTCATACGCCGCTAAGCTTAAGGGAACACCTCCCATGTGCACTTCTTCATCAAACACACCTTCACCATCTTCAAGTAACGAGAGCCGCTCCTTCGATCTGCGACTGGCTATGTTGGAGCGCAACCAGCGCGAGCAACAACGCGTCTCCAATGAGCTACAACAGAAAATACTTGCACTGACGCAGACACTCGCAACTACCACATCCTCTCTTACCTCTCAACTCACGGAGCTAAATAAGCAACTCACCACACTCACCGCCCCGACCTCCAGCTCCCATGTAACCAAATTGGCCGACATGGTCGAAACCACCACCACTGCGCATCACACTCGCTTGGTCCAGCTGGAAAATTCAATTGTCCGGATTCTTACGACCCTCGAAACCCAATCTAAGCAACTGGAATCTTTCACCTATATGCTTAACTCCCTGCAGGAGTCACTTCCCCCGGCAAAAAAGAAGGAACGCGCACGCGTAGGCGCTTCCTCTACTCCGAAAACCTAGATGGCGCGTGAAAAGGACCTCGATATTTTGCAGTGGAACTGCCGCAACTTTCGTCATAATAGGACCCTTCTCCATCAATATCTTCTCACCCGCCAAACATTACCCCATTTTCTCCTTATACAGGAGACTCGGGCGGCCCTTGCCGTCCCGGGCTACCGTGCGAATCACGCTACGACGGGAAAGCCACTTGCGTCCATTTATGTACGCAATGACGTTCTCGTTGAACCACTAGACGTACCCTCCCCCCTCCTGAAACATTTAGTTGGTGTGGTCTATTACCAACCATCTACCCGTATTTCTCTCGCTCTGATGTCATTTTACAACCCCCCTGTCACGTCCTCTTTGTTTAGTGCTCTTGGAAAATTCCTGCACTCCCTTCCATCGACCACCCATATCCTCCTTGGGGGTGACTTTAATGCTCCTCATAGGCTCTGGGGTTACCCCCAAACACTCAAACCAGGTCGCCTTCTACACTGCCTCGCCCAGGAACGCCATCTCACCCTTCTTAATACTCCTGACACCCCTACTCGAGCGGGCACTGTTTAACAGCGTTCCACTACACCCGATCTCAAGTTCTCTCGGAGTTCCCTTCCTTTTCACTGGCAGGTCTCCGCTGAAAATTTTTTCAGTGATCACTTTCTCATACACATCACCATCCCTCTTTCCCACAATAGGCGGAAACAACGAGTCGCTCACACTGACTGGGAAGCATTCCGTAATAACCTTTTGTCTGACTCATTTAAAACTTACGATGACCGGACGTCGCGGATCTCCGCAGCAATGACATCCTGTAGTCGCCGCGCTCGTTTTCAACTCCCCATTCCTGACCCTGATCCTCACTTCCTCCGATTATGGCGACGTCATAAACGTTTGAAACGCGCTCTCCGCTCCCAGCCACACAACTTCCAACTTTCCTTCCGAATTGATGCTCTGCGGGCTGACATTATCGCTTACGGCACTTCTCTCGAGCACTTTCGTTGGAACACACTGTGTGACGGCCTTGACTCCGCACTGCACTCGCGCTCTGACATGGTCTCTGTTTAGGTCTCTCTTAGGTACCAAGCCTGCCGTTGCTCCCACCCTTGCTAAAGCTCTCACTCAAGGGACTCCATCTGATGTGTTTGAAAATTTAAAATCTCTGTATCTCCCACCCCCCGTCACACCTTCCTACCCAGATTACTGTGGCGAAGCTAACCCAGACCTGGACCGCCCATTCACGCTCAGGGAGCTGGAAGCTGCCTTAGCCACTCAATCTACCCGCTCGGCACCCGGTGAGGATGAGATAACATATACTACATTACGTAATCTCCCCGACAACGCGAAGGAATTTCTCTTACACACATTCAACGAAGCATGGAACAGCGGCTGTCTTCCAAGCTCTTGGACATCATCTCTAATTTGCATGATTCCGAAGCCCGGCAAACCTCCATCTCTCTCTAACCTTCGCCCTATCTCTTTGACGTCATGCGTTGGCAAGACTCTTGAGCGAATGGCCTTGACTCGACTGTCTGATTTTATTGAGGCGAAAGAGTTTTTCCCTCCTTCTCTTATTGGCTTCCGACGCCACGTTTGCGCGCAGGACATGTTCCTTGTTCTTCAGCATACTTTTCTTTCACCTTCTCGTAGTCAGATCCAGGCGCTTGTAACCGTCGATGTACAGAAGGCATTCGATGGCGTGAGTCATGACCACATACTCGCTCAGCTCTCCTCCCTGTCATGTGACTCCCGCATGTATTCTTACATCCGATCATTTCTTTCCAATCGAGTTGCTCGCTTCAGAGTCGATACTCATTTGTCTAACCCACACTCCCTCACCCGCGGCACTCCTCAAGATGCCGTACTATCTCCTACTCTATTTAATATGGCTATGGCCCCCCTTGCCTCCCAACTGTCCCAAATACCTGACCTCCATCATATTTTTTATGCAGACGACATCACTCTCTGGTGTACGTCTGGATGTCCCGGCCACGTGCAGGATACTTTGCAACGTGGCCTGGACCTTATCGCTTCCTTTCTCGCTACTGCTGGCCTGTCCCCTGCACCGGAGAAATGTGAACTACTTTTGCTAAACCGGTCTGCGTACCAGCGCTCCCACAATACCCTCATCTCCCTACATCTTTCTAGCTCTCTCATCCCCACTGTTCAGCAATGCAAAGTTTTCGGCTTCCCTTTGCACGCGACAAAAAACGCGCAGGCCCTACATCACGCTGTGAGGACTTGCCACTCGGTGACCCACCTCCTGCGACGCGTTGTCACTCGGCAGTCGGGGCTCCACGAGGCTCATGCGTGCCGGGTTGCACATGCGCTTGCCCTTAACAAGTTCTTGTACTTTGTACCCTACGTTCATTTCACCGAAACGCAACTCAACACACTCGAAAGAGCTCTATTAGGCCTCTACAAGGCAGCTCTAAACCTCCTTCTCACTACCTCTACCACGAAGCTCTTTGCCACAGGCCTCTTCCATCCATTACGTTCTCTTATTTCTCTGCACCACGACTCTCAAATTGCCCGTCTTTCTCTCACTCGTCAAGGCCAATGGCTATTAGCCCAAGCTGGTATCCCTCACATTCCCGTTTCCGTTCCCACCTTGCCTTCTGCCGCTAGCACCGCTGCTTTTAACCTTCGCATTCTTCCCCTCCTATCTAATATGTCTCCCGTTCTTCACGCCGGCCAGCGTCATGCAGCAGCACAGCATCATTCTCCTCCTCTCTCTACACAGGGAGTTGCCTACACGGATGCCTCATACATGGCTCCTCGGGGCTCGTGTGGCTACGTTATCTACCATCCACAGCTTTCGGCACCTGACACGCACACCAGCGGGCCATACTTACACCCGCCAAATGTACTTTCGCTCGAGGTCCTTTCCATAGTCCACGCCATGCAGTCATTTTCCTCCCTTCCTTCTCTACCCGAGTACACGATTTACTCCGACTCTCACGCCGCCATCCGTCACATACAGAACAACACGTTGCCCCCTGATCTTCAACAGGACGTCGAGCGAGCGGCCTCTGCTCTTCAACCCTCCACTGTCTTCCTCCGCTGGGTTCCTGGGCATTCGGGTATTAACGGCAATGAGCTAGCTCATCAGCTTGCCCGCGATATATTGCACCGGGCACCGTTCATTCCCTGGCCCACACCTTCGGAAGACAGTGAGAGCTCCGCGAATAACGATGGGCAGATCTCCTTGCGTCACACTATCAAGGAGGTATATCTCCAGCTCCGGCTCGACAAGCGTCTTTACCCTCCCCCTCATCCATCACTCACGGCGCTCGAGGCTCGAACTCTACGGCACATCCAAATGAACTGCTTGATAACCCCCTCTCGCCTTTTCCTTTATAAATATAGGTCTAACCCCTGCTGTCCTAATTGTCCCTCCCCATACGCTGACCTGTCACACTGCCTGTTTTACTGCCCAACTGCTCAGCAATCCAGCTATTACCCTCCCCCATCCCTTTCCATCACCTCCTGGCTCGATTGGATCGGCGCCGAGGGGAAGGAAGAACAGCGTCGACTGATCGCACAGGCGGTCGAAATGCTCGGCCTGTAAATTTGGCTGAATAAAAGTCTATTACTACTACTACTAAAGGTCTATGGGGAAAGCGTCCTGCCACGCTTGAAAGTAGGACACTTTCAGCATGTTGTTCGTCCCTTCTTGCCGAGGCCACTTCAGTGATGGAAATGTATGAAGGTGGGTCACGTTAGCAGCATGTGCAAGAACACCACCATTTGTGCTCGATGCACTGGACCCCACACCACGAATACATGTCCGGCGAATAGGCTAAAATGTTTCAAGTGTTATGGGCCTCATGATGCATCTTCGAAGGACTGTCCCAATACTCGAAGCGAAATGGCAGTGATGAAGAAAATTGTTTGAGATCACTCGTCTCACCGGGAAGCGGCCGCATCTATTAGACGACGGCAATCGCGTCGGCGACGGTGCTCCAAATCCTCCAAGGCACCGTTGCCTCGTGAACCGTGCTCAAAGTCACCTCTGCTTTTGTCTCCCAGACCAAACGCAGTCGGTTCGAAGGATAAAGAAGCATGTAACTGCGACACATGTGACGCTTGGCCGGAACTCTCAAGACTACTCGCAACTCTAGAGCACCCTCAGATTTCTGCAATAAAGCACTCCTCGTTCGATCCCTCTAAAACAACCAATGGGGATGAACAAGTCATCACTATGGTCTGCTCCCTCATGAGTACCATTCGTGTGTTCGTGGAGAGGGTGCAAACTTCAATAGGACGAAGCGCATTACAGCTGCTGAATGCCATCAGCCCAAAGTTAGCAAGCCTTCAGAAGTCCATTACTTAACAAGATTAACAGCAGAACCATGGCTTGTCGACGGCAACAGCAATTGCTTGCCGAGAATATTTGAAACGCCTTTGTATTTAATTGGAATGTGAGAAGTCTGAGGTTTCGCAAGTCGTATTTCCGGCAGTTGGTGTTTAAAACCGCCTCCCGAAAGTGGTAATCTGTGAGCCAAACTTGTCGACCATAAGAATATTAGAATACAAGTCTTTCGTTTAAACCAAAAATGGAAGGAGCAGGAAGAATATTGTTTACTTTTCCCAGGACTACACTTATTCCGTCCATGCTCTACCACCAGATTACGAGAACCAGTACACGTGCATTACTCTAAAGAAAAAGGGGTTGTTTTTTACACCTATTAGCGTATGTATATCCCTTACACGTTCACTTGACTGTAAGATAATAACAGACATTATGACAGCTATTCCATGCCCATGCATTATAACATAGGATTTCAATGCACATACTTCCAGTACGCAAAAGATTCAGGATAAACTCAGAGGGCTGCTCACTGATATTGTTTGCTTTAGACCACAACTTGCACCTTCTGAATGATGGTAGCCCGACATAACTGCGAGGAACCACGTATAGCACTGGACCTAACATTGGTGTCTTGTGACCTAGATTAAAAAGTGCGGTGGTTTACCGATATCAAAACCCATGGTGGTGATCACATTTCGACTTACGTCATCATTGAAGGCCAACAACCTTGTCCTCGCTGGTCTCTTGGTGTACTGACAGAACACGTTAGGAAGATCAGGTGAAGGACCCGTGCAGATATGATCGCTCATGTTGGTTAAAGTAGTTGCAGACCTAATGCCAAATTGTACGCGCCGCTTCACACACTCACCGAAGCGTATTAAGGTTGACATTAAAATAAAACGGCTTAAGGCGTTACGTAGACGTGCCTAGAGAAGGTACAGACCTATACCAAGTCAATTCTTGATCTCAGAGTAGCAAGGCATATGTAAAAAAAAATCAGCACAGAACAGACAAGCTGCAATATAAAAGGCGGAAAAGCTTTTTCGAGCCATTATATCCACGCAAGCCACTGTCTCGTGTATGGAGAACTCTACACGATCTTCGCTCATGCGCCCTGCAACGCCATTCCTTCAAGGCTCTTGTACTCAGTCCAAACCACTGTGAAATTTACGTTGCAGAAGATTTTCGTCCAAACATCACTGGTGGGAGAGTCCTATTCCCCGATATGATTTTACGCAATGTCCACGGCTCACAAGATTTAGGTGTGGATGCTCTATTTTCTATGGAAGAGCTAGAAGCTGCTATGACACTCTGTTGGCATGCTACTTCACCAGGACCCAATAAAATATTTTTGTAATCGGCCATGGGAAGACGGCGTCGTAACTCAAGAATATAAATGCAGCCGTGTTTTGCCACCTTTAAAAGCACGAAAGTCTCCTTTGGTGCTGACATCATACCGTGCTATATAGCTCTCACCATCTGCGTTGGGAAACTCGTGAAGCGTATGATTCTGACGCATTTCAAATGATTCCTTGAACAGCACGACATTTGCCGAGACTCCATGGCGGAATTCCGGCGACACCGTTTATTGATTGACAACGTCGTCAATTTGGTGTCATGAGTTGAGCCGCAGTTATTCAGGAAACGACTTGTACATGCGCTCTTTCTTTATGTGAAATATGCATAAGACAACATTTTCAAATTAAGCTATTTTAGACACACCACTGTAAATTAGACTGAGAAGGTAGATGTTTCGATGCATGCCAAGCTACCTGACACCATGTTTTTTTTTATATACTGATGATGGCCCAACTTCCAAACACTACACGTGCCGTGGCGTCCCGCAAGGTGGTGTTGTAAGCCTTATTGTTTTCATCCTTGCTCTGCTTGACCTGCCATGAACTCTCCCGGAAGCAGTGTGTATTTTGATGAACGCTGATCACATCTACGTCTGCGCATCAGCAGTGACACACCTACAGGTTCGAGAAAGAATACAGAGGTAGCGTCGCAGGCATTTGACTATCTTCGCACGCAAGGTATAACAGTCTCGACAGATAAATGTGCGCTGGTGGCCTTCACGTGAAAAGGGATGACGAGTACCTCGATATGCATTAATGGCCAGCCCATCTCTTACAAGTGAAGTCATCGTTTTCGAGGCGTCATTGTAGACCACGACCTCTCCTGAAGCCCTCACGTGACTCACTTTACAGCAGAACTTGTATCTGTTGCCCACATCCTGCAATTCATTGGTGGGAAAAGATAGGGCCCAACATTGAATTCCCTGTTACAGCTATACCAAGCACTTTCAATTGGTATACTGTGCTACAGTTCTCATCTGCTTACTAAAACTTGCAAGTCAAACATTCGAGGGCTTCCGAACGTGAAGGCAAAGGCACTACGTGTTTGTCTCAGCCTACCACGAACTATACCTCAACAACCGAAATGTTATATTGGCTCAGTGCCATCCACTTACGACCTACGGCACAACCGACGTGCTGAGAGCACATATTCGCCACATTTCACGGATGGTATTGAGCCATCTGGTGTTCCTCTCAGAACTACTACCGCAGGTGTCGTTCTATATTGTCAGCTCCCTATGCGCTTTGATACCATCCGGTTTCACACCATCGGCGTGTTCATCGCCCGCCTTGTGGTGCCTACGACAACCTAATGTGTGCCTTTCCGTCCCAAAATAACAAATAGAAAAGTTACTTCTACCTTGACCTTGTAGGAAGCAACTCAAGACTGTTTGCACACTTTCTATGCTGACAGAATTCACGCATACACGGATGGCTCTGCCACGCAGACCGGTGCTCTGCCACGCTCTACCGGTGCCACCATCACCCCATCGCGAAACATCAACATCACTTACAAATTTTTTCTCGTGAGCTTATCGACTGGTTCGGACACTGTTGCCCTGCAGGGTGCTTTTGATTATATCAAGCAACAACCGGCTAGTGGATGGGAAGTATATTGCGACGGTGAGGGGGCTTTACAATGTCGTCGGCACTTCGTTGTGAATCGCACGAACAAATTGTGTGGCAGATAAAAAAAGAGGGGCAATCTATGCCATCGAAAAAGAACGCATCATTGTGTTCCAGTAGATACCTAGTAAGTGCGGTATCTCTGCCAACAACCTCACCGATGAAGCTACCAGAATTGCACACGTACAAACAAACCTTGTTTCCATACCTTTATCTAGGATTGACACGGCTGAATACATGAGTAGGCTGGCGCAGAGCATGAAATTCCAGAAGAGGCAGTCATCACAGTTCACACACCATCAACTGTATTCTCTAGACCTATCTCTATGACTGTGGTTTTCGTGTTTCCAGAGAGGAAGGTACAGTGATCTCGACTGCATGCGTCTGGGCACGCCTTCACCAGTACCTACTCATTTACATTGGTATGGCCGACAGCGTGGAGTGCAAAAACTGCGCCGTCAATGAGACTATTTAACACCTTTTATGTTACTGCCCGGACTACACAATCGAGAGGCTTCACTTCCGCAGTGATTGAAATCAACTGGACAGAAGTTATTTCACTGTCAAGGAGGTATTGTGACCGTAGCGCTCCCCATCCTAGTTCCAAACGGCAACGAAAGCGCTGTTGCATTTCCTCAAAGACACTGGCTTGTTTGATTGTTTGTGATGTGAAACGTGAAACTCTATCTCGTTTGCCCAGTTAGCGACGTTTCTCTCGGCCTGTATGGTTTTCCTTCCCACTATCTCTTTCTTCAGTGCAGGGTAACCTACCGGGGCTCAGCCCTGGTTAACCTCCCTGCCTTTTTCCTTAATATTTCTCTCTCTATTTGACATCGGCAGCATTGACCAGATGAATGCAAAGAATAAATGTCTGTATTCCAGAAGAAATCGAACCCAAGCGTTCGTCGTGGCCGACAAGCATTCTACCACAGAGTCACTCCAGGTCTCAGAAATGCGTTTAAAATAGACCCTCACGTTAGCGAAATGTCAGTTATAGTTGCAGTGCTGGCAAACCAATTTTATAAACATTGCATATCTAATCCAATGATTGTGCCATCACGTCGACTTAACGTCACATGTAGTTAGGTGCCATGCGATGAAGTTGATTTATTTATACAGCAGTGTCCAGGGTTACCATCCTGCGGAGCACCAGCGCTTCATATCAGTTCAACGCTCCTGAAGTTGCTAATACTTATGTTCCTGTTGGCATTGTTGCGTAAGGGCAAAGAACTGATTATATAAACGTCTGCAACTCTTCAACCTGTATCTGTGGTGAATCATTTGTACATATATTGAGCCTGATTTCATAATGATGTCACTCAATGGAAAATTACTGCAAGGTCACCTTCCCTGCGCATGCTTCACATGACGTTGATTCTTAAGGTACATAGGATCTGCCGAATCTTTTCAACAAAATTATAGGCAACGAAGAGTTAAGAGCGATGTATGGACGTTAATTACCTCTAAATGTTGGCCTAAGGGCCTGATAGACCTTATGTCTTCTATATTTTGCTAAGAAGGTTATAAATGTGATGTGGTGACAAATCTTCCAACATTTGATTTGTTCAGCTTCAGTGTAAGCTTCTTTCTTGATTTAGGATCGATAAGCGTGATGTCATGCTGCCGGGATATTATCATCGCAACACGATTCAGATTACATTATTATATACTGGTTATAACTCATGGGGAGTGGCGCAATATATGTATGTGATTATACAGTGGCGTGACCTCAAAGAACATGATTCGGGTAACACAATTCGCATAACCAATAAATTTAGTAGTATCTTACATGTCACTACCGAGTTTTCCAAGCTGATTACTTTATATGTTCTTGCGGCTGCAACAAGAATATAATACTTTCTTATATTCTCTTAAACTTTTATTTCCCTTTTTTGTTTCCTATGAAGGAAAGCCAACCTGTCTTGGCCTTGACCATCCCCGCCTCGGCTGTTCTCTCAGCCTTACTTTTATTCTTCTATCTGTCTCTTACATAAAAGAAGGTATAATATCTGTCGGTATCACAGTCTGTGATTTTCACAGGTGCTGTGTCACTAAAACATTGACTTCATACGACGCCAACGGTTCTGCACACTATTGTCAAGTACAGAAGTCGCATTATTACATGCAACACAGGACATGAATGATGTAACGCAGTGTATACTACAGTTTGATACGTCACATACTGTCGCATTCGCCCAACAAGGTTGATGTTCTTAACAGCACCTGCATTTTTCGACTCGATAGTTTTTCTGCGCTCTCTCGTCGTTCTTCAAAGGCCGCACGCGCGGCCGCCATAACTACAGACTCATAGAGAGGTACGTCGCACAACGCCCCGATCACGATTAAACGCTCTCTCCGCGCAACAAAAGCACGTATCTACAGTTAACGCAGCAAATATGCGTTTCGTGAGCGACGGACCATCTTAAGTTCTTGTGGATCACTTTCCTTAAAAATAGAATTGCCGATACTTAGAACACTGCGTACGTATAGAGCTGAGTTAGGTTGGTGCGAGAAGAGCGCGATGCGGCAAGTGGCGTGATGTGGTGATAGCTGGCAGCAGCGTATACGGGGGCCGACCACCTCCTATATTGCCCTTTGATTCATCCAGGGCTGTGCTGAGAGACAACACCGCGTTATGATGGAAACACTGCAAGCTCAACGCATTCCCATCCGCGTCGTGCATATAGGTGTTTGCTGGGCACGCTGTTCCCTTTATAGGCCAGTCACGGCGGGAGCATTTCTAATGATATCCGCCATCTCTATCATTATAAATTGTGTGTCGGTTCAACCCCACAAAACACCTCATCGCTTTGTGTATGGTTTACGCAATTCGAAAAGTTCGAAACAACAGCTAAGAACATCTCACACTTGTACCACGAAGTACTGTTTTTCAGAAACACCCGTAATCGCATATTTGAACGTCGAATAAGAATACCTGAAGAGGTTTACAGTGAACCATTGCGCAGAAAGAAGGTACGTTCCCATAGCGAGACTCTTTACTTTATAAAAAGTACATGAAGAGTATCTGCGCGTATGTGTGTCTGTGATAGTTTTGCAGTCATGTTGGACGTGTAGCCTGTATTCAGTGGCACACCTGTGAAGATTGGGTAAAATGCTAAGGTCATAAGGCCCTTTTTCACGCTTTGCATTTCCATGCGAGTTTTTTTTTTACTGAATGCATGGACGTTTTCTAGTGAGACAGCATTTTCATCATAACCATCACCATATTTACGCGATGTACAGGGTAATTACAAAGCAAACACTAGGAATATTAGGTAACTGTTGCTTTGTGTTTAGCAATTGGACTTCGTACTTGTATACTGTGGCACTAAATACCCTTGAATACGGGCCTTAAGCCACTATACCGAACAACCATGCTCTTACTCCACGAACCCGGTATGTTGTAATGTAATCTGATCAGGCCTACCGAGTGAGAAATGCATGGTGTAGTCAACCAAACTAAATTGAAAATACACGCGATGAACGGGGATCTTGCGAAACACCTTCTTTTTGAGCTGACGTGCGAACATTCAAAATTTGCAAAATAATACCAGTCAGTTTAGCAGTGACTACTGACTGACGCTGCCGCTCCATCGCTTGAAACTTTGCTGCCTGTAATTTTTCTTCATGCGCTATTTTGTTCAACACACGAGCTACGACGCGTGAGCTATAGTGACAGTGTGGAATCACGTTGTATTTCATAGTGAGCGGGATCGTGCCCATACACTTAGGCCACAATTATGACACAGCCTTACAATTCGTGTCAGAAAATGGTGCGTGCAGTGCGATCAACTCAATATACAAGAATATATCATATATTATAGAAAACAAAATCAGAGAAATTATATTCGACAAGTGTAAAAACATGGGTGCGTTAAATCCTGTCTTATACTATATGAACATAGCGTAAGATAAGTGCTGCGCTCTGCATTTTTGTAACTAGCACACCCATTAGGATCAAGCGCTTTCTTCAAATGAAGGTTTTGTATGGTGAATATTTTCTGCGAGATGGTACTGGTTATATTTCTTGTAATCTGTAGCACCATCATATATTATTGTACTTAGCGGCAAATATAAATTGAGAAAGCACCGTAGTCATTAATGGAACGTCAACAAACTAACTACATAAATATAAACGTAAAATCTTGCCTCTGTATGACAGACCAGCGTATGGATGCAGTGCTTTCTTTCTCAGCGTCCACGTGTACGAATGAGTACGTATTTTACGGCAGGGTGTGTCGAAAGGAGCGTGTCTATTATCTATACCATCCCGGATTTGCCCGCCTTCCTAACGCCGAAGTATAGGCTCATGTGCACCCGAATCTGGACTCGCCGCTGTAGGAGCTCCCATCCAAAAAGAAAATAAAGGGGG
This sequence comes from Rhipicephalus annulatus, assembly GCA_013436015.1. Taxonomy (NCBI): domain Eukaryota; kingdom Metazoa; phylum Arthropoda; class Arachnida; order Ixodida; family Ixodidae; genus Rhipicephalus; species Rhipicephalus annulatus. Next base: position 687,955 of record WOVY01012553.1, on the reverse strand, counting down.
ATAAAAAGCAACAGTGCTGTTGTAGTGGTTTGGTTCATCTCATGCAAGGGTCAGCTCCACTCCTTTTACCCTCCTCGCAGCGCAATGCGAGTAGATGCTCTGGAATGCACGCAACACTGGCCGCTCATGGTAATTTCGGTCGTTCGCCGACCAGGTCATTCCACCCGCTGGCCGTTCGCCGTATCCCTTGCTTAATGACGTAACGGAGTATGACACGATTTGCGTGTGATAGCCAGATGCACGCACCACCACCGTGCACGACACGCACACAAACATGGCAAACGCTTTTTTTTATGACAACAACCCAGGAGCTCGAGAAGTGCTTACGTTCCTCCTGCCGATATGCTACAGCTCACTCGTCGTACAGCGCACACATTCCATGGTACCACTATATGGATCTATAGGACGCTGCATGGTGAAGACGACATCTCTCTATTGATGCACGACTATCATTAAATGGACTATCAATAGTATCGATGGTTTTAAAAAGAACTGTTCATTCTATCAATTGTTCACTTACCGGTAGTTCCGCGGAGAACAGTCACGACAAGCTACTACTTGCAGTACTGGGCTCCTTTAATTTATGAGAAATTTGTTTGTGAATAAAATGAAAATACCGGTTTAAGTCGATCAAGAAATTAATGCTCAAACTCAAGCAGTCAAACGGGACAAACAAACGTGAGTTCGCAATTTTTTTTTCTATTTTAGACCACGAAACGCAACAGAAGTTCGTGCTTGTAGTTCCTTGAAATAAATTGTTTTCTTGCCGCTACCGCTGAACCGTTTAATTTACATATATTTTATAAGTCAACAACTGTAGTGAGGGAACTCAAACGTGTAAACCTTCTAACTATTTAGCCTGCTGCTTCTTTCTGAAATGATACTTCCAGCAGTGGAGAGCACGCGTTCTGCATGAAGTGAAGTTGCTGGGTCGCACAAGTACTGCCCAACAATTTGAGAGGGCGGCAGTGTTACGCAATGACAAGAGTGCCAGAATTCTAATGAATTGCTCTTGCTTTTCTCTGGAGGTAATATCAAGTACTGGCGAACAATTAAATTTGCGCTTACAGTGGTACTTTAGGGCTACAATTGTTTCCTCTCAAAGAACCGAAGGTTTCGGCTTGCTGCCGCAACTTCTTTATGAACCACATGCTGTCTAGGTGGCTCAGCTACTGGGACAACTGGCTTTGCGCTTCGTAGCCATACCTCAATGTTGTCTTCGTTTCATTTATTTATTTATTTGCACAAAATAGGTACTTACAATTCGGAATTATACAGATACAGAGGGAGGTCCCAAAGTCAACAGACTGTACAGGAGACCTCCCCTTAAGGAATGAGTAGCAAAGGTATGTAGAACGCAGCTTTATATGAACACAAACTCACTGTAACAAAGCAAGCCTAATACTAACATAATTTCTTTATCAAAAAGGCTAAAAATTGGTTATGATGAAATAATTATGCTGAATGCAAGTAAGAACGAAGATTGACGTTGAATGTATAGATATGAGAAATGGTCTTAATATGGCATGGTAATGAGTTCCACAGTTGTGTGGCCGAGAATTTGGTAGTGAACTTGCCATAATTAGTTCTGGGTCTCGGCTATAAATATCCATTGTTATAAGCGAAACGGGTTGAGAATGAGTGAGAATGCTGGCATTCGGGGACTGTGGCAAACGGAAGCTTTCCGTTGATAAATTTGTGCATTAGATTCGCTGGTGAGTATTTGTGAAGTTTTCCCACTGATTGATTGATATGTGTGGTTTAACGTCCCAAAACCACCATATGATTATGAGAGACGCCGTAGTGGAGGGCTCCGGAAATAAGTTTTCCCACCGACAAAATGGCGTTAGCGATGAGCAATGAAGTTGCTCCTGATGTGTAGTTGCTATGTGTCATGATACGAATAGCTTGATTTTGAGTGTGCTTCAAGGGTGATAAATGAACTGAATAGGTGTTTCCCCATGATTATGATGATTATGTGCAATGAATAATATGCGTATGAATGAAAGAATAGTAAAGAGAGACTAGTGTTTCTATATTGATGAAATTGTGAACTTTAATTATTATTCTAATACTATAAGCTGCCTTTTTTGTTAACGTGAGAACATGCTCATCAAATCTTAGATGTTTATCTAATGTGACACCAAGAAACAAGCCATTATCAGTACGATAGAGTGTGCTGGAAGCAAATGTTTATAATGGAGATCCTAAAAAATCATTTTACATAAAGGAAAAAATGACGAACTTAGATTTCGTAGCAGTATTGTATAGTTTATTTTGTTGACACCGTGTAACTATGTTATCTACGTCGTGGTTATGTTTACACAATAATGAAATGTGTTGTAATCTGAGCAGGAAACAGCAGTGTCATCAGCGTAAAAAATACAGTCAGATAATTTTAGGCATTTTTGAAGGTCATTATTATATACCAAGAGTAATAGCGGACCTAATATTGATCACTGCGGGACTGCAATGTTACTCGTTTTAAGGTGTAAGTAAGCGTTAGATATCGATACGGTATATTCTCTGTTTTCCAAATAGTTTTGTAGTATTTCGAGTGCCGAGCCTGATATACCAATGGAATCTAATTTAGCAAATAGTGTGTTGTGAACTAGTAAATCAAATGCTTTGGATAAATCAATAAATAATGCCCCAACCAATTTTCCTGAATCAATGCCTGCCGGATGCTTTCTCTCTAATATATCGATGCTAAATCAGTTGAGTAGCCCTCCCTAAATCCGAATTGATTTGTTGAAAGTATGCCGAATTTGGATAAATAGGAAGTCAAGCGTCAGGAGTAAAACATTACTCATGAATGAGAGTATGGCTATAGGAACATAGTTATACATGTGACGCTTATCCCTCCCTTAAAAACAGGAATTATTTTGGCCTTCTTTAGTGGAGTTGAAAAAATTCCTGCGGTAAAATTAAGGTGGACTTATGTGACAAATTGTTTCTGATATTGAACCTGCTATCGTTTTAATGATTGATGGGCAGAAAATATCAAGACCAGGTACCATGTTTTTTGGACTAGAGATGAGATTGACTAATTCTTCAGGTGTGGCAGGGTGAAGTAAAAAGCCATGAGGCATACGGGGGTAAAATATCGTTATTGAATCATCATGCCCTTGGTTGTCAGTACAAGAGAAGTTAATACAACAGTTTGAAATATCTATGGGTTTATTGAGAAGAAGATCTCCCGACTTAATCATTATTATTTCGGCATTCTTATTGGATCTACCCAATACAGAGTTTAATATTTTGCACTGTTTTTTGCGTCATTTCCGGCACACTTTATGTCCTTTTCATAGTATTGTTTTTAGCCTGTTTGAGCAGTTTTTCTAATAGGTTAGAATACTTTTATATCTAATCTGAGGATTGATACTAAACGGCTGTTTTCTTGTTTTGCTATAAAGGTTATCTTTTTTTCCGCTGGCAATTTAGCAAACTGCTAGATAACCATGGGTTACGAGGAGTTGAAAACGTACTTTTGTAATTTTTTATTACGGTTGAATCTGCAAGAGTGTTTGAAATTATCTTCGAAAATTTTTTTATAGGAAGTTTTAGGGTTACCGCATGGGATGACTAAGTTCCAACCTGTACTGGATATTAACTCAATGAACTGTGTTGAATTGAACTTCTGTCTGGTAAAACCTGTGACAGCAGTGCCAGGAGTATAACATAAAAGTACAAATATTGGATAATGATCAGTAACAGAAGCCTGGACAACACCACAATCGGGGTTAGTAAGAAGATTTGATAGTGCATGTCGATAAGTGTACTTTATTTACTTGCGAGACACCGAGCTGGAAGTGTAACTAGGTTTTCATATCCAAAGCCATTTCGGTAGTTAATGTAATCACTACACAGTAAAATGGATGTATCTAGGAGGTTAATATTATTATCGCCCTTGATAATGACATTTTTATGCTCAAATGATAATTTGTGCAGCTAATGACTAAGGACAGAGCAGTATGTACTGCCACAAGATGAAGGTGAACGATAAATGCAACCAACTATCAGGTTTTTCTTAACTTATCAAAAGAGTGAATTGTCAAATTCAACCCAAACAGAGTTTCAGTTTACCATGTTGAGTGTAAAGTCAAGTCGCCTGTGAAAAAGGTGTTCCGAGGAAAAAAATATAGCTGCACCACTGTGATTACTGTTATCGCGGTGACAGAATTCAGCAGAGTATGAAGGGAAGCTATACAAATGATTGTGAGATGGCACAGAGCCATGTTTCACTAATGCAAATAACAGAAAACTTATGACTGGTCGATGATAAAAAAGTTGTGATATCATCCAAGTTGTTTTTTTTGCAGACTGCTAGCATTCAAATGGATAAGTGAGCGGCAGGGCAAGAAAAAAATAGATCTGGCATTCGTGAGGTAAAATGCACGAAGCCATTTCACACAACTGAAAGACTGTCTACTGGACTGCTTATATCATTTTTGAAGAAGAAATGACCTGGCTATTTCGTCACGCCGACCCCGCCATGGCTGAGGAGAAGAAGCTGAAGTTCCCTATGCATGGGGTCAAGCAAGAGCTGTTTGAAGGACTTGTCCGGAACCCGCTCAAGACTGTCAGCAAATTTTTTACCGATTCTACGACTACAGAAAAGGCGCTTGAGAGGTGGACAACGCAGTACAACCACCGGGCCTCATTCAAATGCGCCGAAGCCTTCAGCACCGACAACCTGCGCGAGACCTTACGAGTGATCGTGAGGAAGGAGCTACGCAAGTTGCTGCCTTCGATGCAGCCTCAAGCTGATTCTATCGCTGACGTTGTCGACGAAAAAGGTCGGCAGTCACTTGGAATCCCTGAAGCACCACACCCTGAACCAAAATCTAAAAGCTACGCCATTGCAGTGTGCCGCAACGCTCCCCCATGCCCGCGTCAGGACACTGCCCCGCCACAGTTCTACCATCAGAAACCACCACCACCGCCACCAACGCCATACTGCCCATTCGCCGGCCAGCGCTAACCTTTTTGGAAGATTGAAGTCTGGCGTGCTCCTGACCACCGCCCACCGTGACACCGTGGTGAAGTCGGGCACACGTATACCGCAGCTGCCAGTACTACCAGATGGGACTCGTGGTTTCACCATCGACACGCAGCGTCCTCAGTGGGGTGAAAGACCACGTGACATTGTCTACTATCTTACTGGAGCGCAGAGGACACCCCGGGAATTTTTCCGTTCACCCTCACCCGGTCGCTACATGTCACCGCACCATCGGCCCAAACCGAGGCCGGTCGCTTAGCCCGTATCAGGCAGCACCCATAGAGGTGCGGTTGCTGTACGACAAACTACCGAAGATCCTCTGCCACCGCCGACGAGGCGATGATGCCTCAAGTATCTGCCGCATCCAAAACGCAGCTCCGGCGTCGATACTTCGCAGTCAGCAGCATACCTAACGACGCAACGCTCAAACAGTGGTACACACCGTTGTAGCGGTGATCTGACGCCATGACCCAACTGCAGCAAGAGGCGACGAGTAAGCGACCTCGACGTCCTCATTGACGGCCACAGCGTTACAGCTCTCATTGACACCGGAGCTCACTATTCCGTCATCCGTAGGACAGTCACCGCGAAGTTGAAGAAAGTTAGGACCCCCGGAAAAGGCCCCGAAACCGTACAACTGGACGTCACCCAGTTATTCCGGCAGGAATATGTATAGCCAGAGTCACCATTACCAGCTAGAGTTATTCTTCAAGCTTCGTCATACAACAGCATTGCTCGAGAAATGTCATCCTTGGTATGAACTTCTTAAGCCTTCAAGGTGCCGTCATCGACCTAAGAACAAACTCGAAAACACTATTCACTAAAGAGCACTAGCGCCGCGCACACCACCTCAAAGCCAAGCCTTGAATGTGCTGGAAGAACAAGGCACTATTCCGCCTCGCTCAAGCATTATCATTTCGTCGGCACTCTGAAACCAGAAGACTTTGAAGGCATTCTTGAAGACAATCAGCATCTGTTGGTCAACCTGGATATTCGCGTCCCAAGAGGAATCGCCGTGCTGCGTAGAGGAAACAACAACAACAGGGATACAAATTTTAGCAATGTGTGCAAGCACGTCAGCAAAAGCAACACGGTCGCCTACATCAAAGAAATACTAGAAGCGAGCAACGCTTTCGCCCTCACCGATTCTGCCATATCTACTCCGACTACTCAAACCCTTCAACCAGCTTTCAATGTTAATTGGAGCCTTCCAACGCATAAACAAGAACAACTCAGAAACCTGTTTCTGAACTACACGAAGTGCCTTTCGTCGTCATGAAAAATTTGACAGACGCCTGCCGCAAACTAACGAATCAGAAACGTAGAAAATGCCCGGTTACTTTGTCAGACTCCATACAGAGTTTCGACGTGAGAATGCGAGGCCATGAAGAAAGAAGTCGACGAAATGTTACGCAACGACATTATTCAGCCTTCAAAAAGTCCATGGGCGTCACCGGTGGTGTTAGCAAAGAAAAAAGATTACACACTACGCTTCCGTGTTGACTATCGGCGCCTCCGCAAGATTACGAAGCAGGACATGCACTCTCTCCCCCGAACAGACGATGGCCTTGACAACCTCCACAACGCAAAATGCTTTTCATCAATGCACCTCAAGACGGGCTACTGGCAAAACAAAGTAGACTAGAGAGATCGAGAATAGACTGCCTTCATTACACATGACGGTCTCTTCGAGTTCAAGGTCATGACCTTTAATTTTTGCTCGGTGCCTGCGACATTCCAGCGTGTAATAGACACAGTGCTCAGTGGGTTGAAATGGCTGACTTGCCTCGTGTACTTGGACGACGTCGTCAAGTTTTCTTCAAGCTTTGACGAGTATCTTTGACGTCTTCAAGCTGTACTTCAAGTAATCAAGACTTCCGGACTCACTCTGAAGCCAGAAAAGTGTTCCTTTGCATACAAAGAACACTTGTTCACGGGACACGTGATAAGCAAGTCCTGAGTACGCCCCAACGCGCAGAAGACAACCGCAATGGCTTCATTTCCGCCACCCACCGACAAGAAGGCCGTGCGTCAACTTCTCGGCGTGTATGCCTATTACAGGAGTTTCATAAAAAATTTTGCACGCAGCGTCGAGCCACTCACTAACCTTACAAATACTGACGTCGGAAGTGGGAAACGTCGTAGGAGGAAGCAATTAAAGAACTACAACGATCTCCTGCAGACTTCGCTGATTCTTGCGCCTTTTGATGAACATGCCCGCACAGAAATCCACGTGGACGCGATCAGTGTAGGGCTCGAAGCCGTCCTGGTGTAGAAGATTGATGGACTTGAAAGGGCCGTCAGCTATGCGAGAAGGTCGCTATCTAAGGCGGAAGTCAACTATTTCACAACAGAGAAGCGTCTTGCCATCATTTGGGCTACCTCCCAGTTTTCCTTTGTATACCTCTACGATAGACATTTCGATGTTGTAAGTGAACACCCCACCCTCTGTTGCATACTATAAGAAACCTTCAGGTCACCTCGCATGACGGAGTCTACAACTTCCGGAATACAACATCACCATCGTTTAGAATTAAGGAAGAAGGCACTCTGACGCCGACTGCCTGTAACGTGCCCCTATTGACCCTCCGCCGCAGTGCAATAAGGATGGCGAATGCTTCTTGGGAACCTTAAGCATAGATCACTTTGCGGAACGAGAGCTAGCGGATTCTGAAATCAAGAGCTCTGTGGAATACCTCGAGGGAGGGCTGTCATGTTTCCAAAAGTATTCAAGCAAGGACTGGCGTCGTTTTTATTGTGTAACGGCATCCGTATCAAGAAAAGCTTCTGGACACATTGGGCCAACTACCTCATCGTAGTACCTTAGGCGTTTTGCCCAGAAGTTCTAGATGCTCTGCATGATTATCTGATGGATGAATATCTTTGATTTTCAGCACGCTAGCGAGGATACATGGAAAGTATTACTAGCCCCGCGTCACTGCCGACGTCACACACTACGTAAAAACCTGCTGAGACTGGCAGCTACGGAAGGCACCACCAACTAGGCCAGCTAGAATTGTGCATCCCATTATGCCACGTCGCGGGCCGTTCAAGAAAATCGGCTGGACATTCTGAAACCATTCCCGACGCCTAACTCCAAAAAATAATTGTATCATTGTAGCTACTGTCAGAAAAAGAGTTAGATTCTGCGCTGTACGCAGTTGCTCCAACCGCGCAAGACGCAAGCATGACGCAAGCTCAATCTCCAGAAGTTTCAGCGAAAGTGGACCTTGGACAGTGGGCGAAGTCAATGGGGCTGTCGTGAAAGCGTGGAATTCATCGCGAATACCTGTACGAATCGGCGTTGCATTGCCAAGTTCGCGGGACGCACTGCCCGCACTGCTCCAACCATAGTGTCTATATAATTGACTCTATGGCTCCAACGTGTGAACAACGCGCCTTGCCGAGGTCTGCTATGCACGTGCAGTGCGCGCTCACAACTTCTCCGTCAGCCGTCGACCATCAGTAGCCACGCAGCAGCGACTTTCCTTTGAATGCTTGTGAGTGGCGAACGTGCAACGCAACGGTAAGATAATTCACTGCTTAGCTTACGCTATCAAACACTACAAGAACAACCCCTGTCGCGGAAAACACCATGCTGAATGCGCCTGTTCTCGTCCGATCACGAGGAACACCTGTTGTTTGTCAAGTTGGTGCATTACATCATAAAAATATATCAAGCCAAAAAAATAATAACAAATAACGAACACAGGAAACCGAGAAGACAGGAAAGTGGCTAGACTTATTTTTTTTAATGGTCTGTAATAAGTGTTCCAACTTTAGCTATTTTGTAGACAGATCTTTCTACTTCAGGACTCTGCTGGCTGCCGAAAATTTGATTTAGCTACGAGTAGCTATTCTAGCATATTTTATTTTCCAGAATTCAGCTTCTTATGTAGCTATTTGGGCTAACTCTAGCTGTAGTGTTACGATATTTGTTTTGATTATTGGTGCTGGGGGAGAAATACTTGTACATATATATGTGAAACCTAACAGGCATTCCATCCAAAAAAAAAGCATGAGGGACAGTGCTCCTGTTTTTGAACCATAGGTTTTGTCAAAAACTAAAACGAACTTAACAGGAAAAAAACAACGAAATTGGGCCGACAAAACGAGCGAGTTTTCATCCACTTTAATTCTGCTTAATTTGCAACAAAATATCATGGCACACACGCATACACACACAAAAAGCAAGATACCACAAATGCAGCTTGCCAAGGTATGTGGCTCGGTAAACGCCACAATAGCGTCGTACTGCAATGCACGGAAAAGGATGATGCTCTGCCAACAGCCGATACCATCCAGTATATGCACCACAGGAGTGAAGGACGCTTACCGCCACAGCTTCATGCTTGTGCTGCCCTTTTACGATTTTCAAGGGAGAGTCCTTCGTACGTTTGTTTACGATTAGATAGTGCAGATTCTCAAGTTTTTTTGTTAGTTTCTTTGATACGTGCTTTAATTTAAACTCATTTCCAGCTTTTTCACCAGCTGAGACGTCAAAGGTAGCCATTATTTCAGGATGAGTGATAGTAATTGGATGAAAATGATAAGGGATTGAAGACACAGTCGCTTCAGTGACACAGGAGTTTAAGGAAGGAAATCATTCACCCGGTGACGGGCGGAGCTTATTCCCATAACAGCTTGACCTTTTTGTCACCTGACCGGCATGCATGTTGAATGCGCCTTGGAATACATTGATATCTTGGTAAATCACTAAATAAAACAATAAAAATGATCCATTGCTCTTCCAATGCATTGTTTCATTAGGGTTTCCTCCTCAGTGCTGATTTTTCAGTAATTATTCGAAATACATATTCGGTTCTATTATGCATTAATTGATTCCTCACTAAATGTTTTTGAATATTTGCACACCCATAAATTTACAAAGCTCTGGTGCATTACCAGCTCATCATTGATGAGCTCACAAAACTTGGCACTTGACTGAAACAACCCCTGCCCTAAATTATTGGAAGCAGAGTAGGGACACTTTTTTCTTCGTTCATTTATGTTCTGCATAGTTGCAGCAAAAAAAAAGCATTACGTTATAGGCCTGTTTAGACGGTGAAATAACAGAACTGCCAGTAGATTTGTTGCACATATAGAATATGTCTAAAGGTGCTTGAAAAACTAATTTAGCTACTTTTTTAGCTCCTTCATAGATTGCTTTAGTTATTTCTAGCTACTTTTTCACTGAAATCTAGCCATTTTCGGTCTCCGACATTTGGCAACATTAGCCTGGTTCTCTGTGCCTTAAATCTGCCTTGACAAAGTCTTAGGAGCATATGTGAGACTAGCTTTAGGGCCTATATTGACAGTCTGCAAAATGCCGGCTTTCCCAGATCTGTTTTGTCTTCTGTTACAGAAGCTTTGCTATTGTGTTTTTTACACCAAGGAAACTGGGATGTTTATGCGTACGCATCAGGCAAAAGAAGCCGCATTGTGAGGCGAAGCATGGGCACACTTTTGTGAAATGGGTTGTTCATACTGTGTATGTAATACCATTGAATTTTGGAATGATTTACATAGGCAAAATGGGTCGTTGTGCGAACATTAGGGCCTGGAAACATCTTATATCATTCAAGGAAGGAGCAGGCTTGAATTTGGCCGGCCGTTCATTGTGAACAGTGCAAATGTAAGCCAGTGCTTAACAATATCAGGATTGGGGGCAGAATCCACAAAAAAATGGCACGTGAAACACTTGAATCATTTCACATTGCAAAGAATGGTGATATGGCTCTGTGGCAATGTGCAGGAAGGAAAAAAGATTTCCTGTAAAATTTTTTAGAATCTTCAGTGAATAATACGGTGAAGGTTACATACAGTGATTTTGTGTTAGTTTATTGTAGTTGGCATTTTTTGTGAAGAGATTGTAACATGACCGCATGAGTGCATGTATAACCTTGAGCCTCGCGTTTGTGAAAGAACAGTTGGTAGTCTAACTGCTTTCATGTTTTCTTCTTTGTTTGACGTGTTGGTACCTTTTTTGGCTGGGTATATTTTTTTGATGTCTGTATAACTTTGCTACCAATCGACTGAACATGTAGCGGCAAGAAAGTGCGATGGACTGGTCGATTAATTCCTTTCCCTATTGCTATTTTTTTGGTAACTAGAAAAAACCGCCTAGTTGATGGCTTGTCGTACATTATGTACATTATGTACAGCCTACTTCTGCCATGAGAACAGCGAACTTCGCCCTTGGTTGCTCTTCGAGACCGTAGTGGGTTCAAGCAATCATCTAGGGCTAGGGCCGAACCAAACCAGGGGACGTAATTATATTAGCCTACAATGATTTACCGCAGGGGTGCCTGCGCAAGTAGGCGTTTGGTGTGTAGCGACACCACGAACCCGAGCTAACGGGGGAGTTTCGACTCCCTCCCACGCCTAGCCGTGTGTGGCTTTGCCGTGTCCGAGGAAAAGGGGATCATGGGGGTTGAGCCGACGCTGGGTGATTGGACCGTTAAGGCCCCCCGGCAGAGGCAACACACCCCTTTGGCCCCGGCTTCACGTAGACGGCACGCCTGAGCTGACCCACCCAGGGGAATCGGCAGTCGCCTTTTCCTATCTCTCTCTCCCTACATCTTCGTCTTTATCTCTTACTATTTATCTGTCCTGTCTTCTACTCTCTTCCGTTTACTTCCAAACTTCCTGGCGGCTAGGGTTGACCCTGTGCAAATAGCCTACCTTGGTCTAGGCGCATTGGGTTATAGTGGCGTTGTACGGCTGGCGTCTGCAGGTTTCAGCATTTGTAAACTTGTAGCGTCCCCTCGTTGGGCTCCGTGGTGGGTGGCCGCCAACGCTGCTGAACAACAATAAGGAAGACATGCATGGAGCATTCCCACTACTGTCTGATCGTACCGGCTTAAAGCTGGTACGCGCCGATGATCTCACCAGAGAAGGATTGGCCACCCTGGTGCAGTATCTGGCCACCCCCTCCCGTAGGAATTCGTCAATTAACTCACGGCCCTCAGTCCCCACCAGCTGCGGAGCAGGTGACCACGGCGGCGGTCAGATCTGCAAAGCAGCAGAGGGTGCTAGGAATCTCTGGATACGGACAGGCCACCATTGGAACTTGAACTTAGCAACGTTTAACGTTAGAACGTTATCTAGTGAGGGAAGTCTAGCTGTATTATTCGAGAAGCTAGAAGGCATTAAATGGGATATAATAGGGCTGAGTGAGGTTAGGAGGACAGATGAGGCCTATACTGTGCTACAGAATGGGCACGTCATTTGCTATCGGGGCTTGGCAGACAGAAGAGAACTGGGAATAGGGTTCCTAATTCACAGAAACATAGCTAGCAACATAGAGGATTACTATAGCATTAATGAAAGGGTGGTAGGCATTGTAATTAAACTGAATAAAGATACAAAATGAAGATAGTACAGGCTTACGCGCCTACATCCAGCCATGATGACGCTTCAGTTGAAAGCTTCTATGAAGACGTAGAATCGGCAATGAGTAAGGTGAAAACACAGTATATTATAGTAATGGGCGACTTTAATGCAAAGGTAGGGAAGAAGCAGGCTGGAGACCAGGCAGTAAGAGATTATGGCATCGGAAATAGAAACGCCAGAGGAGAGCTACTAGTACAATTCGCAGAACGCAATAATCTGCGTATTTTGAATACCTTCTACCGAAAACAAGAAAACCGCAAGTGGACATGGAGGAGCCCTAATGGCGTAAATAAGAACGAAATAGACTTTATAATGACTGCACACCCAGGAGTCGTGCAGGATGTGGAAGTGGTTGGCAAGGTAAGATGCAGTGACCATAGAATGGTACGGGCTCGAATCCGCCTAGACTTGAAAAAGGAACAACAGAAACTGATACGCAAGAAGCCAATCAATGAGCTAGCACTGAGAGGGAAAGTACAGGAATTCAGAGTGTCACTGCAGAACAGGTACTCTGCTCTTAGCGAGGAAACCAACCTTAGCGTAGATACAATGAATGATAATCTGACGAGTATCATCACGGAGTGTCCAGTGGAAGTTCGAGGCAGGGTAGCTAGACAGGACACCGGCAAGCTTTCCCAGGAAACGAAGAACCTAATTAAGAAGCGTCAAATTATGAATGTGTCAAGTACAACAGACAAAATAGAACTGGCAGAGCTTTCGAAGTTGATTAATAGACGAAAAGTATGCGATGTAAGAAAGTATAACATGGAGAGAATTGAGCACGCTCTGAAAAACGGAGGAAGCGTCAAAGCAGTGAAGAGGAAACTTGGGATAGGCAAAAGGCGGATGTATGCACTAAGGGACAAAGAAGGCAAAATAACTACCAATATGGATAGGATAGTTAAAATAGCGGAGGAGTTTTACAGAGATCTGTGCAGTAGCCGAGACAACCACGACCTTAATACTATAAGAACTAGCAGTAACACAGACGACACCCCACCGGTAATGATAGAAGAAGTCAGAAAAGCTTTGGAGAGCATGCACAGAGGCAAAGCTGCTGGTGAGGATCGGGTAACATCAGATCTGCTGAAAGATGGAGGACAGATTGTGTTAGAAAAACTAGCCACTCTATTTACGAGGTGTCTCCTGACGGGAAAAGTACCAGAGTCTTGGAATAACGCTAACATCATCTTAATACATAAGAAAGGAGATGACAAGGACTTGAAGAATTACAGGCCGATCAGCTTGCTCTCTGTAGTATACAAGCTATTTACAAAGGTAATTGCTAGCAGAGTAAAGAAAACATTAGAATTCAATCAACCAAAGGAACAAGCAGGATTTAGAACAGGCTACTCAACAATTGACCACATTCATACTATCAATCAGGTAATAGAGAAATGCTCAGAGTATAACCAACCACTATACATAGCCTTCATAGATTACGAGAAGGCGTTTGATTCAGTAGAAATATTAGCCGTCACGCAGACACTGCGGAATCAGGGCGTAGATGAAATATATATAAACATTCTGGAAGAAATCTACAGGGGATCAACTGCTACCATAGTGCTTCATAAAAAAAGCAACAGAATACCAATAAAGAAGGGTGTAAGGCTGGGGGACACAATCTCCCCAATGCTATTCACTGCGTGCTTACAGGACGTTTTCAGAAGCCTATAATGGGAACAGTTAGGGATAAGAGTTAATGGAGAGTGCCTCAGTAACCTGCGCTTCGCCGATGACTTTGCATTGCTGAGTAACTCAGGGGACGAGTTGCAACTTATGATTACGGAGTTAGACAAGGAGAGCAGAAAGGTGGGTCTTAAAATTAATCTACAGAAAACGAAAGTAATGTACAACAACCTCGGAAAGGAGCAGCGCTTTGCGATAGGTAATAGTGCACTTGAAGTTGTAAAAGACTATGTCTACTTAGGGCAGGTAATAACCACAGAGCCTAACCACGAGATTGAAGTAACTAGAAGAATAAGAATGGGGTGGAGCACATTCGGCAGGCACTCTCAAATTATGACAAGTAGATTGCCACTGTCCCTCAAGAGGAAGCTATATAACAGCTGTATCTTGCCGGTACTTAGCTACGGAGCAGAAACCTGGAGACTCACAAAGAGGGTTCAACTTAAATTGAGGACGACGCAGCGAGCAATGGAAAGAAAAATGGTAGGTGTAACCTTAAGAGACAAGAAGAGAGCAGAGTGGATTAGGGGACAAACGGGAGTTAAGGATATCATAGCTGCCATAAAGAAGAGGAAATGGACATGGGCCGGGCATGTAGCACGTGGACAGGATAACCGCTGGTCATTAAGGGTCACCAACTGGATTTTCAGAGAAGGGAAGCGGGGTAGGGGAGACAGAAGGTTAGGTGGGCAGATGAGATTAAGAAGTTTGCAGGTATAAATTGGCAACAGCAAGCACAGGACCGGGTTAACTGGCGGAACATGGGAGAGGCCTTTGTCCTGCAGTGGACGTAGACAGGCTGATGATGATCATGATGAGCTACTGTCAATACTCGTCCGCTACGCCAAGGCAAAGACACTGTACAAAAGCAGTGCCGCCATGGTAGCAAAGTTCTGACACAGAACATTGTTCTTTGTCATTGTGGCTCAGAGGTCCTCATTATTGACAAAGGTATGGCCTGCACTGCGGAATAAACTCAGGCGATTTTGGCACACAGTCCGACAAGCCACCACCAGACGACAGCGTACGACCCACAGACAAACGGCCTCACGGAGTGGCTTAACAATACAATCGCCGACATGCTGGCGATGTAGGTCGACGTCGAACACAAGACGTGGGACGCCATCTTTCTATACGTGACTTTCGCAGAAAACACGGTGGTGCAGGAAAACACGCAGATGTCGCTATACAAGTTGGTCTACGGAAGGAACCCGTCCATGACGCTCGACGCCATGTTGCCCCCGTCGTTGACGAAGAAAACCTCGAAGAAATCTCGCCGAAGGAGCACAATCACTCGCCGGCCTTCGCATCAAGAACCAACAGACGATCGACAGCCGCCGTTGCAATCTTCGACGACACTTTGCGGAATACCAAACCGGTGACCATGTTTCGGCATGGACGCTGATTGATACGCTGACGTGGACAAAGTGAAAAACTTCTTCCACGGTACTTCGGACCGTACAAGGCAGTTCGACGTCTCGGTACACTCGACTTTGAAGTTGTTCCCGACGACATTACGAACTCTCAACGGCTACGTGCACGACTTGAAGTCGTTCATGTCGCGCGCCTCAAGCCATTTCATGCGCGTTGACGAACCTAAGAACGGTATTATTGGTCCTTTCTTTTTGTTTGATTGCTCGTACCAATTTGTTATTGCGCTTTTTTTACTTTCGCTGTTTCAGAAGGGGCAATGCCATGCGCGTTGCCCCACTGCGGTGGTTTAGTGGCTAAGGTACTCGTCTGGTGACCCGCCGGACAGGCGATCAAATCGCGGCTGCGGCGGCTGCATTTTCGATAGAAGCGAAAATGCTGTAGACCCGTGTGCTGAAATTTGGGTGCACATTAGAGAACCCCGGGGGGTCGAAATTTCCAGAGCCCTCCACTACGGCGTCTCTCATAATCATATGGTGCTTTTGGGACGTAAACCCCACATATTAATGAAATGAAGCCTCGCGCGTTTCTTATTTCCTCGTTTGATTCGGTTTTCGTCGCCAAAGTCTGGGTCAGAAATGCGAAGTGAAAACTGCGCAATATTGTTTGAGAACATTCGTGATCACTGTTGATCATTCTGTAATAATTGCCCGCTAGACGCGAACACTCAAGATTATTGCAGAGCTTGTGCGAAGACCAGTGATAAGGCAAGAATATTCGATGACACAGTCATAAATGCCACCTCACTTCGCCGCTTTTCAGTGGATCGCCAGCCAACGCTCTGTTCATGGTTAATATAGTGCCCGCGTGTTGCTGTAATCAGACCTTCAGTTTTCTGGCCACAAGTCCAGCCGAAAAACAGTTTTCATTCGGACATCGAGCGTACTCCCTTTGTCCACGTCACGACTCTGTGACAATATCGTATGCTGTCATCTCCTCTGAGAAAAATTACTTTACTGGTATGCAACCACGAGAACTCGTTGTCGAAGGTCTTATGTAAAACGAAGCCATGAAGAGCACCGAATACGTGAAGTATTGGTGTAAAAGAGTATTAACACCATGGTCGAAAAAGCCAATCCTAGACTAACGGACTCATGAGTCGACTCACTTGGACTCACTTATACTAAGACCGAGACGTGAGTTTAAGTCTGGTTGAGCCTGGTTGAGCCATGTTTTGGTGAATTTGAGTCAGAGTGAGTTTGAAGAAAATTTTTGTGAGTGTGAGCCCGAGTGAGTCCGGCTCTGGGCAATTTTTTGGAATGTGAGTTCGTGTCAGTCTAAAGCTCAAAATATATTTCATGAGTTAGTCTGAGGGAGTCCCACAAGATTTGCCGATCTTTGTAGAGCATATTGTATAAACAGGGCTTGTACAAATCCCTGACGTTTTTTGTGGTGATGACTGCTGGTGCACTTGTTTCTGATCATTGTGGACGGGTGTTAAAGAAAGGTTCGTGGGAAAAGAAAGGAAGGAAGAAGGTCGGGCATGAGCAGTAGGATAAAACACGGAGTTCTTGCATGGTCTAGGGCTCGGGTCTTTATTACGCGACATTCTACAGGTGCCGAAACCCAGGACCTAGACCAAGCACAACTAGCCCAAGTTTTCAACAGCCCTCTCGGACAAAGAGTACAGCTTTCTACATATGCACTAAATGGTAAATTTGTAGCGAAACGTGCGGCTTAAAAGAAACTTCTTTGAACACTTCTTCCCTTAGGGTGTTCGCTTATGATTTATTGATATGTAAGAAAATGACGAGCATCGATGATACTGATACGTAACGAAACGATTTACCTAAATTACACAAAAGAGGTGTAGAGAAGTGCTCCTCCAAATAAACGCGCGCAAATACGTCCACAGAGGTTTCGTGGCAACGCGCATATGCTAGCAGAAATATTTTTATAGTGTATGCGGTTCTATAACGCAGAATGTCTTCTTATTTATGAACTTAGAAATGCAATATTTCTGAAAATGCATGTACTGTAACGGGCACGCCTATTTCATTTCTAGAAAGACGTACAATCTTGCCTTTAAATAGAGAATAATGTACAATAAACACATTCTGCACGTGTATTACCTGAGATATGAGTTTTTATATGCATCTTGAACAGGAGTTTGTTGATCAGAACAATAGACCGTGAATAATTCAATACATGCACACACACACACACATCACACACACACACAAACGAATGCTCTTGGTAATGCGTTTAAGCATCAAATATAGAAATGAACTGGCATTCTAATAAAACAATTTTACCAATTTTTGTCATCTATAGTCAGATAGAACTTTAGAATTCCGTGGCATTTCCTTCTCTAAAGGCTTCTATCTTGCAAGGCCCGCAAGTCTGCGCCGATAGGCTCGTACGCCTCAGCTAGATGGACGGTTAAATGTCGTCGGAGAGCATTGCGTGTGCATGAGCGGGACTATTTGTTTAGTCGTACAGGCGATCAGCTGCTGCACTTGGGACCAAAGTGCAGCTTTCCCGAGGCAATAAGTAGTACGTGACTATACACATTGCAAGACAACAGGCCACAGGTCACGCCTCGAGAGTTACCCCCGTATTCACAAACGCTCCTCGACTTGACTTTCACCCTTCACTTGACAGAGTTGAGCATAGCGCCACAGCTCGGCTTAAAAGTGATGCAAGGCTACTCAAGAATCGCAGCAGATTATCGCTGATATGCAGTGACTTGCCATGCCCGGAGACGGCGCTCCCATCGGCTTTCTCAAGTGAAGGTGAAGCGTTGAGTGAAGGGACGTTCTAGAATACGGAGGTTAGTCGCCCGTTTCCATATAGAGGCAGTTAAGAATGCTCACCTACACGGGCAGTGGTATAAGATTAGGTCACTAAGCCCACGTGACAGACCCCGGTAAATTTCTTTAATTCAGCCTCTTTATGTAACATGCCACACGCACACACGCACTCTATCACGCGTGTCAAAAAGAGCCACCAACTAAGATCGTATCCGGTGATCGCGTTTTTGCTTACAATAAGCCCCTAAGCAAGAAAGCAATTAAGGGTCCTCGTGAGAAAAAAACTTGATACTGCGGCGGTCTGAAATGCGGCGTCTTAGAGCCGACTACTATGTCGTGTAAACGCTCGTAAATGCAGCCGTGTATAATGCGCGCGTTTTGCGTTTCTGGCACGCGATGGGACGAACTCCTTTTGCTGCGCGCCGCAAAGCAAACAGGCGCGTTTCGGGCACTGTCTCGTTTGCAGCCGGGTCCACGTGACAAATCGTTCGCTCGTAATAGCTGCCCACGCACGTGTCCCGAGAAGAGCGTCCACTTACGGCTTCGCCGCGGGCCCGAAGGGTTCTGCGTGAATTAATGCGCAGTGCGTGTTTTGCGCCCCTGCGCGAGCGGCATTCACCCAGGGCGCAGTCACCGTGATTCGCCCCGTGGGTGCCGTGCACGCGTCACTTGCAGCTCCCAAGCCGTCGTGGGTGTTGCCCGAATGCCGCTCCCTGTCAGCGTTACGCCGTTCTTGTAAGTTAATCCGCCGCGTTGAGGTTTTCTTTTTCTTCTTTCATTAATATCAGTGACGGCCAAATTATGCCTCTCGTAATTTTCTTATCCTTCCAGTGCTTGGATTCTTGGCTAATTGTCCGTCCCACCAGTGCACTCTTCCCTCGAGGTGATTAACAGTTTTATTGGCCGCTCCTTGGTCGCGTCACACATTCGCGCTTTTCTGCGTCGTGGATGTTTCTGTACCCAGACATGCCGTGATAGTACCCAGAGGTAGCGGCAGTAGAATGTATTAAAGGCTGCATTGTTTTTATTCGTTCTTGCTGATTTTATTATTGACCTTGGTCTGAGGGCTCCGTAAAGAGAGAAGAAGGTCAAGTTACTGTTATCTATAGGGCTTCTAATTTCTAGCAACATATACTGTTGTTTCTTGTTGGAAAGTTCGTAAATTGATAGTACGTGTTCATATGCTATGCCGAGCTAATCAAATGAAGAAATTGAGAGAGCCGGTCATTTATTTTTGGTAACTTTCCACTATCGGCTCAATAAATATTTGAGAAATTATAGTTCAGTAAATGATCAGCCCCCTATTCCAACGGCTGCACTGAGAGAGTGTGTGCAAATAATATTTACTTAACACGACCGGGGCCCGTATTAACAAAATTTGCTCACGCCAAAAAAGTAGGGGAACGAAACTTCCAGACGATTGGAAGGCTCGGCATATCGCTAACGACGCCAGCTGTCCAATGGCAAGAACACTTGCGATGTTTAAGCTTTTTGAATTCAACGCCAGAATTTTAATGCGCATAGTAATATTTAGGACCTGATGCATTTGTGTCCTTGTGTCATAAATTTGAAATCTAAGTAAGAAAAGGCAGACGTTCAGGGAAATATGTCACTAACTGTAGTACCCTTAAAGAAGGGAATTCTGCTGGTCGAAATGTTGGCTACAGTGACACCCTGTGGTCACGAATGTTTAATCTCACACAGTTTTGGTGGTTCGTTTGCACGCGAAACCACGGCAAAGATTCGCCAATGGTTTAGTGCTGCACCGATTTATTGATACCGCTGACATCGGCGCGCTTGGTGGTATCAATGTAAATGCAGAGATGATAACGCCATGTGGTGGCACCGGATCGGGTTCCCAAGTGCTCCTTGAGGAAGCCGCACTTCACGTACCTGTTTGCTCTCGTGAACGAGTTAGGTATGCGGTGTAGCAAGCATTCATGCGCCTCCACAATTTCTTCGATGCCAGCCAGATGCATCGAGTTTCCTAAATGCAAAGGGAACTCTGACGCTAGTGTCAAGCTACAACGCACAGCTCTTCAGTGAGCGTGGGAATGATGGGTAGTACACAGATTTGTCTAATCTTCGTATTACTGGCTCCGCATGTGTGTACCTGTGGCTTGAATCTACTTTCTCGCGAAAAAAAAAAGTAAATTTTGATCGGTCGTGCTCCACCACCATCATTTTTAGGCTTACCTTGTCAAATTGGGTCACGAAGCTTCTTCGAAACAAAACCAAAACACAGCAATAAACGAAGCCACAAGTGTTATTCGCCATATACAAGTTAGAAGACTACGAAAATCCGTGCACTACGTATCATTCCCATGGTCGCTGAACGATCGCAGTGCTAGAGTCCCGTCTGGTTAAATTTAGGAAACTCCATGGCCAGATGCGCCCGATCTAGCCATTCATCACATTCTCTTCTAGGTTTTCCTACTCTCTCCCATCACTTAGCCTTCGCGTGTGCTCTGAGATACAGGGGGATAATATCCTTTAGGTGGAGCCTCACGACGGAAATCAGAAGAAGTAAGCTTTTGTTCAGTGGTGTACCAATACAAGGGGTGGAATCTTGCATCCACCATGTCCACTGTGTTGGTGGTCATGCTGGCTCTGTAAGAGACATGGCGTTTTGAAATAGAGTGTCTCAATTCCTACACTATGCGGGCACTCAATCGGGAAGCTTCACTGCGACGCTGCTGTATGTGCTGACTCTAACAGGTGCCACACGAGCACTCTGAGGTGGTGGTGGCATTGCTTCACGCCACAAAGAAGGAGCACCAAGAAACAGATCTACAGACGCCTAGTATTGAAGAGGCGAAGCACGTGTGCCGCATCTTCACTGGCAAGGGCTTGGACGCACGTGTGACGCAAGCCGCCGTACACTTTTTGTTGCGCTGCATCATGACCACTCCCTGAACTTAGGTGGAGCGACAGCTTCTCTGGAGGATCGAGCATTTGTACTGTCATTTCAAAACAAATAATAAAAAAGTCTTTGGTTCATGACAACAGCACATGCATTTGCGCTTTCTAGTTCGGTATACATCGCTATACAAAGCCTTTTTCATAGTACAATATAGCGCCACAAATAATGAGCGCCCAAAGCATGTAAAGCATTCTTGACCAGCGACAGGGTTTTCTTTTTCTGGGAAAAAAATTGTTAAGAGAAGAAATCGTGTTAACACTCGCAGTCTATTTGCGTCGTCGTCTCTTGTATTTCTTTTTCTTTGTACTTATATGGCACAAACCGCGCAAAAATGTTTGTGCTATGTTGTAACTGGACGCAGAGACGTACTTGTGAACGTCTTTACTCTATCGGCTCGGCACTAACAGTCATACACACAAAGCGAAAATTCCCTATCCAAATATCCGTGAATGCACACTTCCAGATACGAACTGGCACAGAACAAGCACCTAAGTTTAACAATCAAAATTTCAGCGCTACACCTTCCACGCGCGAATGTTTCAATGCAATGTCACAGTGGGTTCAAAGAAATGCGAAACTTCTTTTGATGCAACTATATTTTCCTCCAATTTTATGAGTGACTGCAACCCGAGTGCTCGAGAGGCCATCGGTTTCTGCAGCTGCTTGCCCCGGCGATCAGTGTGAACGATCTGTGATGTGGCCCCGCCGTGGTGATTAGTGGTTAAGGTACTCGGCTGCTGATCCGCAGTTCTTGGGATCGAATCTTGAATGCAGTGGCTGCATTTCCGATGGAGGTGGAAATGCTGTAGGCCCATGTGCTCAGATTTGAGTGCACGTTAAAGAATCCCAGGTGGTCCAAATTTCTGGAGCGCTCCGCTACGACGTCCCTAATAATCATGTGGTGGTTTTGGGACATTAAATCCGATATGAACATGCAGTGCGTATAAAATAATCTTTGTGCGGGCATCATTATGCCTTCAAAGAAGCTGCCAAAAACCCTAGGTCACATTGAGCTTACGATATGACTGTAAAAGTGACCTTTATGAAACTCACCACTCCGCATTGCAATGGTGCCAGTTACTCAACAGGGCACACCTATGTTGAGGCTCTTCACACTGACCTCCTAATAATTTTAAATTTGCATGACAAAACTTAATTGACATCAAAGCAGTTGAAATCTCGACGCGATATACAAACGCGCGCGAAAGCTTGGTGGTCGTTTGCCGACAACTCCGAGGAGACACGACTGCCGCGCCAAATGCGCGTTTTACCGGTAACAAAGGTATAGGATTCGCGCCGTCACCGCACCATTAGTGTGAGAGAAATGCGACTGTTTAACACGCACTCAAAAACACCGTCTTTGACGATTTCATTATTTGCTGATTGATCGGTATGTAGGATTTAACGCCTCATAACCACCATTTCATTATGAGAGACACCAGAGTGGAGGGCTCCAGAAATTTCAATTTAAATACTTGTTCTCGCAAAGGATAACAGTGAATCGCTCTTAGCTCTGCTGAGATTCGCACCATGAAATTGCTTTTAAAATCTTTTTAAACCATCGGAGCAAGTCACAGGTGAGGTTGCACGTGCAGGGCAACCAGACTACAGCCCGTGCAGAGCGCGTGAACGTGCTGAGAAAGCGCAGGCAGAAGGGGGAAGCGGAGTGAGGAGCGACCGGTTTTCGTTAAAGGAAGGCGGCGAAAGATGGATGGGTGGCTGGATGCATCGAGGGTTCCCTTTGCAACGGGACGACTGCATGTGTGCCGCCAGGATCACATAAAAAGGAAAAAAATTTTCCTTTTTATGTTGGCAAATGCGTTATCTACTTCGATCAAATCGATCTTATTAAAACAAAGAAAAATATAAATTTGTGTTCCATCTCTCTGCCTCTTCAGGCAGAATGACCTCATTTTCTCACTATTTATGTCCTTTATCTCTTATTCTCTGCCACGAGTACTCTAACCGTCTCTTACTTGCTTCTATCGCGGACGTGTTCAGCTTTCCATGTTAGTCCCCGAAACCCAAAGCCTCATGTAGGCTTGTACCCACACGTATAACAAAGCCTCATGTAGGCTTGTACCCACACGTATGGGTGGATATCACTGCATCCACGCAGAACATGTTCCATTGTTTCCATAACACCACACAGCATCTGCATTGTTCTTCTTCTTTACTGAATCTCGCTTTATGACTACGCGTTCTAAGGCAACCTGACCTCGCTTCGAACACTAACGCGTTTTCCCTTGAGTTATCATAAAACCTCTCCCACCCTATTTCCTTCTTACCCTTTCGGTATTTACTGAGAACCGGCTTCCTTTCCATTGCTGCCATTTAATAAATCCTCTCGGTCTCTTAGACTTTTCGCTGAATGCTTTTTGTTGCCATGTCGCCCACACATCCAGCCGTATATTTACTGGTGAGCCTCCTAGTTGTTTTTTTTTTCTCCACACTGTGTCCATGCTCAACCTATACAAATACCTGAACACCTTCTCCCTATCTACTCTCCTTCATTTTGCGAAGCCTCAATTCAAATCTCATTTTCCTCTGAGTTTCCCTTACTTCAAAGTCAGTCCATCCCATATCCTATTTTACAGTCTCCTTCGTCGTCTTCCCGTGAGCGCCCAACGCGAAACGTTTCACAGTCCTTTGATTTACATCCATTTCTGATTGCAACTCTGACCTCATGCACACCACTTAGTTCCCAAATGTAAGCCCTGGAATCAATACGTCTTTCTGCAGACTTCAAAGCACGTCATACCTATTGTATCCCCATTATCCCCATAACGATCTGTGCTTCATTATTGCACTCTTCCTCATTCCCTTTGCTACCGATGTTTCTTCCTGTACCTCCGTATAATATATCTCCCTCATTTACCCATACTCTGAGGTACTTGTACTCACTTACCACCGGTATTTCTTGGTCCTGTATTGAGACCACCTGATCTCTGTGATCAATATATACAATCAATCCCATTTTGCTGCACTAAACCCTGGTCCTAGAGCCTTGCCTTCTCTTCCACTTATATATACCAGCCACTGTATTTCGTCTTCACTGTGCGCAAACTGGACAATATTGTCTGCAAAAAATAGACCTGGAAGCTCCAGCTCAACTATCAAGCCAGTCTATTTGTCTGACAGTATAAACTCAATGTTGCTACCATCCAGCGCTTTTTCCATCTTCACCATGTACAGCATGATTAACCGCGGCAAAAAGGACATCTCTTTCTCAGCCCCTTGTTAATTTCAACGCTGTTATTGTTACTTATTCCTTCCCTTCCTATGCAAACTATATTTTCTCGATTGATTTCTCTCAAAATCTCTACACATTCGTCACCTATGCCCACTTCCTTCATTATGTTCCACAAAATGTCCTAATTAACGTTGACCCAGTGATGTCCAGATAAGCTTGTATAAGGGCCTGTTTTCTATTTTAGATATTTTTATACACTGAGTGAGAACAAACAGGTTATTGTCTAACCACGTGTCGATTCGGAATTTATTCTGAAGTTCTCCCAGAATATCATTTAGCTCTGCCCACGTTTCTATTTTTAATTTTACTGCCTGCATCGCCAACCTGTATAGCAGAGATGTTATGGTTAGCGGTCTATACGAGCGAATGTTAACTTTTTCTTCCTTGCCTTTATAGATTAAGTTCATTCTACTTTTCCACCAAGCGTCTGGTATTTCCTTCTCCTGTAAGCACTTTTCTAGAGATTTCAGCAGTGCTTCTTTAGTGCCTCTTCCTAGTTTGTGAATGAGGTGGAAGGGAACCTCAATGAAGCCCGGAGTGGAGCGCTTAGGAATTTTTCTTCGGCTTTCTTCCAATTTAAATTCTCAAGTACACCTCTTTCTCGGTTCCACTCTTTTTTACACTTTTACTCCCCGAGGAAGTCCCCTGGGTGACCTTTTTAAACGAATCTGCTGTTACCTTTCGTATATAACCTATTGATTTGCGCCCTCCCAATTTATTTTCTCCTTCATCTACCATATATATTGTTGTATTGTGACAGACTTCCTACCTAGCTCTTTTAGGTGGCTTCAAAATATTCCAGGCATGGCCTCGTTCTTTTCTCAAATCTCTGCAATCCAGTGGTCACTTTTATCTTTATTTTAGCCTCTACCAATTTCAACACAGTGTTTTTTTTTCTAAATAAATTTTCCATATTTGGTTGACTTGAATTTGTCGCCGCATCTCCCTTTTTGCCTGTGTGCGCATCGTGGTGCATCACGTCGCTTCTAAATCGCTTACCGGATTTCTCTGTTCTACCAACTTTTTGGCTTTCTTTTTCCTTTCCAGAAAGTAGTTTTCTTTTTTTATTCTCCCTCGTCATTACATGTAACAGCTATATATACTCCCAGTCTTTTCCCGGTAATTTTCTCACTTCATCTTCAACTCTTGCGCCTACATTTGTTTTTGTGTCTCCTTGAAATACGAACTTCTAACTTTTGATTTATGTTCTCTTTCTCAGTTTTATATCCCATTTGTAAAGTGATGATCACTATGAATTTAGGATCACTATCTTAGCTCTTTACGCCTTCCACGTATATTCTCATCTCCCTAAGTTTGTCATGGATTCTCTCTGTCCTAAGACAATGATCAATGCTCGATTGCTTGTGTCCAACTTCCCGCGTGATTGTCCCCGCACACCTATAGGCCTCGCATAAACTATCTCAAGACTATGTTGCTCACAGAGATATAGCATTAACCTGCCATTGGCTTCTGAATATTCGTAAAGGTCCTGTATGTGAGCATTCAAGTTCACTAGAATGAATATTTCGGCCCCATGACCAAATTCAATATCGGCACCAATACAATTCACTATCTCCAAGATATTTTTCTTGCAGTTAATTGCCATCCACAAGTAAGTTACACCTAGCCGCGCTTTTTTTCCTACTGTGCCTAAAGTCCAGAAGTGCTATAAAAATGTGTGCTTCGCTATGTCCCGATTGGCTTTGCCATGAATTAGCATTCCAACACCCCCACCTTTCTTTTCTGATATGATCCTGTTGCATCCTTCCCAAATTTTTCAGAATCTGTAGTGGCTCTTTCAAGTCTCCAAGGTGTTTTTTGTACTGCATAAACACCTATCTATTCCATGTTTAACTGTTCTTTAATGTCTAACCGCTTTGCCTTTTTTCTGCCACCCTGCATGGTATAATAACTAACTGGAACACACACCTTCTCTAATTTTTACCGTTTCTCTGGTTTTTCACGATACCACCAGTCAATAAGTCCCCCTGGGTGCTTTTCTCGTTACTAGCTATTCTGGACCTTGAAGTGCCCGCGTGCCCCCCCCCAAAAAAACTGCTGCGCGTCCTACAAGTTGCCCACCCACCTCATGACCTAGCCTCCTATCGAAGTGAATTCTTTCTTGTTTAAAACCACCCTATCTCTGTACCTCTCTGTTTATTTTGACTACCTCCAAGCCTTTACCTAGAATAATCTCCCATATCTCCTTGTGTGCATTAACAATCACTCTTTTCAAATTGCCGTGACGCATTGGCGCGCATGCATCAACCCCTTTCGCAAATGTTGTCGCTAGTCCTGCCGATTCTTGATTCAAGTCATCGTCCTCAATTAGACCACCCGCCATTATCACGATGTTTCATCCATTAGCTTTAGTTGTGAGTTTTGCACTCACTTACCTCAACACTCCTTCCACTTTATGTCCTGCGAACGTGCCTATTGAAAAGCTCTTGTCGCCTCTTACCCTCTCTTCAATTGCTTCGGCGCATCGATTTAGATGCGAGTCCCCAGTGATTATCACGTGCTGTGACTTTTCTGCTAGATTGTCCCGCAACCGCACCTGTAAGTTACTTGCGCTTGAATCCTCGGCTGGTTTGTCCCCTCCCACCCCCACGACTACTTCACGGAAGCTGGGTCTTGTAATCACTGAACCGATTCCACCTGAATTTCTTTACCTGTTTTTTCTTTTTTCTCCGCTGTCCTGGGTGCTGGTTTTCTACCGTTCCTGCCATCGGCTGCTCCTTTGTTCACCTTCGCTAATGTCTCCTCGGCTGAGCTAAGCCTTTTTTCCATAGCTTTCGTTTCTTCTTGCTCTGTAGCAAACGCAGTCTCCAGATCGGTGATTCTGATCCTCTGCTAATTCTAGGCAGCCAACATTTTCTCCATTTTTTCCTTGACCTCACATCATCTGCACTTGGCGTCAGCTTCCTCTGCATTCATATTCGCACTACTCTCCACTTTCAAACCCACCCCGCATCCTGAAAATTTTACAGTCTTTTTCACTCTGACTTTTCTTTCACACTCTTTTTGGCAAGCATTCACCAGCGTCCACGAGTAGCTCAATTGTCCTACTCGATATTTACAGGACACGGAGTACGATGAACACTGCTTTAAGTAAAAAAAAGTCCAAGCTTTACTGCGAAATTTACGTTATCAATGTCCTTGCATCAACCCCCCCCCCATGGGGGCAGGAGAAAAAAACACACAAACAAGAAAAATGCCAAGTGAGTGACCTCCACCCCACCAGCCGTACATTGTAATAAGTGCAATAAAGGATCAGACGACTGTCTTATAAATAAATAAAAACAAGCCCAAATCATGCAAGAACTCTAATCTGCACAGTCGATCCAGAGCCCTCCCAAAACACGTCCATCCGCCACTAAACCACCGTACGGCCAGGCCTATTACACCATTTAGTTTTAGCTTGAACTGTACAAACACGGAAATCCACCAATTGCGATTGCGACTCAGTTCTTCGCTTGTGCATGTTCTGATGCAGTGCCTCGTCACGCTGGGTGCATCACCACGGCGTGTTGGACGCAAAGCCACAATTGTGTTTCGTGAAACGCTCTAGAGCATTGGATGCAGCGCGCTGTATGGCCATTCAAGAAACTCATGCATATCATTTATCAATAGAAGTTAGATAAACAGTTAAGTGCATGCAGAGGGAAGATAGGTTTTTAACAGCGAGAGTTTTCGTCGCTCTAATCTATTTTAATATTAAAGTTCCAGTTCTTTTTCGTGTACCTAAATCTTGGGATACGGGTGTTCTTGCATTTCACCGCCATCGAGGTGCGGTCGCCGTGGTTGGAAATCTCACTGCTTTGACTTCAGCGGTGGCAAAAATAAAGGATGCCCGCCCCGATGCAGGCAGGGTATAAGCTCTATACGGAATGCTGCAGGACATTGACTGTTTTTTTTATTGAAGAGAGTGGTGCACCATCCTGGCTCTTGGTATTGTGTGAGGACTCATCGCTAACGGCGGTCTCTCCTTTCTGCTTTCTTATATATCGATCACTCCTACCCCGACCTCCCACCCCCTAAGAACCTAAGCAGTCCTTAGGGCGTGGGAGCTGTTTCTTACCTCGAACCACTGTCTCATCTCTGTTTCTCACAATAGGAATCTTTGGTCTCCCCCCTCCTCCTCTTCTTTGCGTCTTTGCACGATTTATTAATTAGATGTTCTGTAAGCAAGGAGTTGTGGCTAATAAAAGAGATGCGCTATGTTAGAAAGCTTCTATAGGAGACGCAAGGGTTGAAAGGTATCTCAATAACAAGTGTTTGCGAAACAAGGAAGCTGCTCATTGTACTCTATGGGTACGATTGCTAGTGGTTCAGGAGTATAACTAATGCGTCTTTCTCCGCTCTCTCTAAAAGCCCAAAATTTCGACTTGTAAGTGAATTACAAAACGTTATTCGTCCTCTTGAAGGCAACTTGCTTTGTAGATAACTCCTTCGTCCAAACGTTTGCGAAGTGGAAAAATATTTTAATTTTAGCTGACGTAGTATGCACTAATGTACAAAGAAGGAAAACTTACTACCAATATGGATAGGATGAATAAAATAGCGGAGGAATTTTACAGAAATCGGTACAGTAGCCGGGACAACCACGACCTTAATACTATAAAAACTAGCAGTAATCCAGATGAAACCCCACCAGTAACAATAGAAGAAGTCAGAAAAGCTTTGGAGACCATGCAAAGAGGCAAAGCTGCTGGTGAGGATTAAGAAACATCAGATCTGCTGAAAAATGGAGGACAGATTGTGTTAGAAAAACTAGCCACTCTGTTTACGAGTTGTCTCCTGACGGGAAGAGTACCAGAGTCTTGAAAGAATGCTAACATCATCTTAATATATACGAAAGGAGATGACAAGGACATGAAGAATTACAGGCCGATCAGCTTGCTTTCTGTAGTATACCAACTATTTACAAAGGCGATTGCTAACAGAGTAAATAAAACAGAATTCAATCAACCAATGGAACAAGCATGATTTATAACAGGCTACTCAACAATCGACCACATTCATGCTATCAATCAGGTAATAGAGAAATGCTCAGAATATAAACAACCACTATACATAGCCTTCATTGATTACGAGGGGTTTGATTCAGTAGAAATATCAGCAGTCATGCAGACACTGTGGAATTAGGGCGTCGATGAAGCATATATAAACATCCTGAAAGAAATCTACAGGGATTGAACTGCTACCATAGTGCTTCATAATGAAAGCAACAGGATATCAATCAAGAAGGGTGTAAAGCAGGGGGACACTATCTCCCCAATGCTATTTACCGCGTGCTTACAGGAGGTTTTCAGAGGCCTAGAGTCGGAACAGTTAGGGATAAGAGTTAATGGAGAGTACCTTAGTAACCTGCGCTTCGCCCATGACATTGCCTTGCTGAGTAACTCGGGGGACGAATTGCAACTCATGATTACGGAGTTAGACAAAGGGAGCAGAAAGGTGGGTCTTAAAATTAACCTGCAGAAAACGAAAGTAATGTACACCAACCTCAGATGAGAGCAGCGCTTCGAGAAAGTTGATAGTGCACTTCAACTTGTAGAAGACTATGTCTACTTAAGGCAGGCAATAAGCGCGGAGCCGAACTACGAGATTGAAGTAACTAGAAGAATAAGAATGGGCTGGAGCACATTTGGCAAGCACCCTCAAATTATGACAGGTAGATTGCCAACATATCCCTCAAGAGGAACGTATATAACAGCTATATCTTGCCGGTACTTAGCTACGGAGCATAAACCTGGAGACTTACAAAGAGGGTTCAGCCTAAATTGAGCGCGACGCAGCAAGCAATGGAAATAGAAATGGTAGGTGCAACCTTAAGAGACAAGAAGAGAGCAGAGTGTTAGGGAAGAAACGGGGGTTCAGGATATCATAGTTTAAATCAAGAAAAGAAAATGGACATGGTCCGGGCATGTAGTGCGTAGACAGGATAACCGCTGGTCACTAAGGGTAACTAACTGGATTCCCAGAGAAGACAAGCGGGTTAGGGCGAGACAGAAGGTTAGGTGGGCAGATGATATTAAGAAGTTTGCGGGTATGATTTGGCAGCAGCAGGCACCGGACCAAGTTAACTGGCGGAACTTGGGAAAGGCCTTTGTCCTGCAACGGACGTAGACAGGTTGTTGTTGTTGTTGATGATGATGATGATGATGTATAAAGAAGCTCTATAAACACGTATAAAACATCTAAGAAAGGCTGGCCCGCGTCAATACTGTGCCATTTTTTATATATCCCCCCCCTCTCTCGCGCATAGGTTTTCGATCTACCAGTCCCAATCTTAAGATTGGATCGTTGAATTGAAAACCACGGCAAACACGTAAATTCATTAGAGGTAAAAAGCAACTCTTCTGAACGAAATTCCAATCCTTTTGTAGAAGTTGCGATGAACTTTGTCATGCTGATTCTACCTGCTATCCGATAACGTTTATTGTCGGCTGTGCGTTCACTGTGCCCCGTCGCGGTAGTCTAGTGGCTCTGGTACGCGGCTGCTGACCCGCAAGTGGCGGGATTGAATTTCAGCTGCGGCAGCTGCATTCTCGATGGAGGCGAAAATGCTGCAGGCCCATGTGCTTAAACTTAGGTGCACGTTAAAGAACCCCGGGTGGTGAAAATTTCCGGAGACCTCTACTACGGCCTCCCTCATATTCATACAGTGGTTTTGGGACGTTAAACTCCACATATCAATCGTCATCAATGTGCGTTCACTGCCTACAAATGGCGCGCTACGTTCGTCTCAACCCAACTAGAAGTCATTTCTTTATAGTGGAGTACGAGTAGCCTCCTTTAGTTCATTCGTGAAAATTGAAAGAACGCTTTAAAAATAACCTTTCTGTTGATTTCTTGAGGAAATAGGAGTCCTTAAGGTCAGTAAATAGATCTTGGCACAAAGATGTTTTGTTTCATAGCTTGCCGCTAAGTGCAACCACGGACGTAAGAGCGCATGACTAATCATGTGAAGCTGCTGTAGTTAGGTCACTTGAGGCACCTCATTAGTGGAGCATCTCTACAAGAGGGAAGAGGACTCAAGAGGTTCTGCAAATACTCAACGCTGATTGTACACTTGGTATTTCCTGTGCAACCTAGTATAAGGGGGGGGGGGGGAGATCAAGGTTGTACAGCTGTGTTCATTGTTAAGCTGTCTTAGTGTGTTCCCAGATTCCTCCATCTACTGTCCAAGTAAAGTAATAAATATCGCAATAAAAACAGACATGCTTTTCAACGCACGAAAATTTGAATAGATAGGCCTGGACCGGCGAGTACCATTGCTTTGAAATGGGCTCAAGAAAAATGCGAAGGCCGCCAAGTACTTTTACAAAACCAACCTCCTAATCAAAAAGTGGTAAATTAGACATATGAAGGGCATGAAAACTTATCAGGAAGGTGAACACGTAGTTTGCTGCGTCAAAATGTTCCCATAATAAATTAGTTTAACTAGATCATTTACGTCGTTACAGTGCTCTTGTTTCACATTCAGTTTTATGTGTGGTGAAAAAAAGAAGAATAAACCAAATCTCCTTATGTTTACCTGGCATTGTGTGTGGTCATTAAACAATTTTCTTCATTTTTAATTAGCTGTGGTAAACAAATCGGAGCATAGACTATAAACAATCGAGTGAGACATGTAAGATGACCGCATGATCAATACAGAAACGGTAATGAGTGTAAAATGCCCCTTTCTGCTTCGCATGAATTTCAGTTCACTCACAGCCAAAAAGCCAGCTTTTGATGTGTCACTGTCATTTTACAGCTGAAAAACCCGCACAAACGTGCTGTAAAGATGAGTGGCATCTTATCAAACGTACAAGTTGTAAGTCGAAAACGTGAAAAAGAAAGTGTCTGCCGGATGAAAACAGTAAAATAAGTATTTTTTTTTGCCATGACTACTTGTAAGAGACTTTTATAGATATGCGTGTGCAGCGAGGGCCGAATTTCTCACCTATCTTTGGCAAGTATACAGCCACTCGAACAGGCTACTACAGCGTGTTCCATGTATACCACTGCGACTACAAAAGGAAACGAAAAATGGGAGTAAAGAATAAAAAAAACCTAGTCTAAAATTTGTCCTATATGCGTTGTAAGCATATTCCTCACGCCACAGTGCGAAACGCGCGTGTTATCTCACCGGCGAGATATATGTCGGCACAAGCGGCTACCGAGCGGACTATACACACGCTCCGTGGTCATCCTCTTGTCGGTGCATATGTACCCAGTCTAATCTCCATGTAAAAACGCTACCTGCTACCGCTGCAGCCTGCTTCCTCCCTCTCTCTATAAAGGCATCACATACAAAAGCCTGGAATTCCAAGAGGCTTACAAAATAATCTGTATCGTCACAGCCCACCCGCAAGGTGCCGAATTCGCTCGTAGAATGCAATACATTTTATTTGCCGGTTTTCTTCCTGTTGGACGAAGTCAGGTAGGCCACGTGCGCCCTGCAATGTATACACTTTCAGGAATTAAAAAGAAAATGCTACTTGAAAAAGATGTGACCAAGGTCGATGTCTCCAAAAATGTCTCAAGAAGTCACAAAGGTGACAAAAAGAGAAAAAATAAATTGGATCGAAGGAAAGCGTTACCAATGCTCTGACGGCATCTTCTAACACTGCCTCAAATAAGACCGTTTTCTTAATGGGTTTGCCTCGAGCCTCAAAGATACACAGGTAAGCAAACACAAATCCGTAAATATATGGCCACCCCGGGACGCCAAGCGAGCGAAAAGAACCCGACAGAATCCCTTCTTCGTCGCTCTATCAGTGGTGCATATATAGAGGTGAATGAAAAGAGCCGAATGATAGCAGTGCTGCATGCCGCTGAACGATATCTCCTTTTGGAAACTGGCTGGCTGGCTACACTGTATATAAAGCCAGGCGTGCGCCTGACGCGTGACTCTGCTACAGAGGGCCAACAGACATCGGCAATAAAACGAACACCAGTGTGGCTGAAAAAACAAAACAGGCAGAAGTGCGGTGAAGCCCTTTGAGTCGAAGAATGCACCGCGCGCATACCGATGCATTGAGCGGTGTGCGGGTTCCTGAGGTTTTCCCTCATGTGACAGCTTCGAGATAGCGCTAAGCGTCACTGTCGGAAGAACCGGCAACCGTCGGGCCGTTCACTGACGCCCGGAAGGGAGGCCAACGTCCTGATACGATAGCACCAAGAGAAAATATAGCTGTTAGCAGCGATTGAGCCAAGCGGTAGGAGAAGCGTCGAAGGAATCTTTCTTTTTCTTCTTCTTCGTTCTTTATTTCCTCACTGCTTCCCCTTTAAAGAGTCCTTGGACAGACGCTGAATTCTTGCTGCTCGTGTGGCCACGTGCACGCCGGGAAGGTTAGAAGTGCGCCATGGGGTTCCTCGATACTTCCAACTGCGACACGATAGCTGCTCGATTAGCGGAAAGACCGAGCTCCGCTGACCGACCTACCTCTCCATGTTCTTCGGCCCGCAACGTCGGTTAAAGCGGCCGCCGACGCCTGTTTACGCTTGTGTCTTCCTACCAAGCTATACGGTATTTCGAAGAGCCGGTTTACAATGCAGAGATACCATACGGTCGTAGTCAGTAAGTAGCTATTGAAGCCTGCAAAATAAGCATGAGCCACTCTCTAATTTCATCCCGTTACCGTACGCATTGACCGGTCAAACATTTATTGGATTGTTGTATAATTTACATAAAACGATAATATCATAGCTTATATGGTATGTATTTGCCAGTACTGCTTTGTATACCCCAATACCCCACAGCTTTACGCCTAAAACTTGCGTCTATGAGAAAGTGTTTGCGTAAGGACATCCTTTTAGTAAGAAAGCTCAAGGTACAGCGTCCTTGGAATAATGCGAAAGCGACTTGAAATTCAGAAGCCGCTTTTTATTTCATTGCATCGTGCTTACTTCAACGCTGCTTATATATGGCAAAATAGCAAGCTTTCCCATACATATATATATATATATATATATATATATATATATAGGAAGCGACACAACTTAGCGGTTACCTTAATTTTATTTCCAACGGTTTCGACCAGTGGACCAGTCTTCGTCAGGTGCAAACTCTGATGAAGAGGCCGGTCCACCGGTCGAAACCGAATGAAATAAAGTTAAGGCAACCGCTCAGTTGCGTCTCTTCTCTTCTCTAGTACGTTTAGTACAGCTCGTGCACACGCTCGCGCTTCGCACAAGAGATGGTCCGACTGGTAATTGCCTTGCGAATTCTCCACGTCACTTTGAACTATGTGTGAGTAGACATAATTATATAAGTGAGCCTACAAAAGGCGGGTACTAACTTTCAATATTAGGTAGGCGAAGAAAATGCAGCTCAGGCAAACTCAAAAAGTATATCCTACACCTAAGGCTTGCTCGGACACTCACGTGAGTCAAGTAAGTCACCAGGACCCACTCAGACACAGACTGAAATCTCGATCAGAGTCCGCTGAGCTGGAGTGATAAATATTTTGGTCAGTTTGAATCAGAGTGACCCCATTTTAGAAAATAAATAGTCTGAGTTTGAGTGCGTCTGCTTCAAGAGACCTTTGGTAAATGAGACTCCAGACTCGGACTCACTCAGCGTCGTCCAGACTCATACACACGTCTCGACCTAAGTCTGAGTGAGTCCGAGTGAGTCGACCTATGGGTGAGTTAGTTGACCTATGAACTCACTGCTGAGATTTGCAGCTTCATCCTTAGTCGATCGAAGCATCTGGGTGATTACATGTTATTACATTTGGGCACGCAGTTTGTTGGCCAGACGCCATTTTGCGTAAACCTGTCTGCAAGAATGATTTCACACCAATGCCAGTGCTTGATCGGAAGCACGAAGCATGACGTTGTCCTGCAAGTGGGCCAGGCAGTTCTCTGTGGTCGGGTTCCGACGAAGGTATCGCGGTCAATCCTTTGTTGAGCGATGTTGAACAGCGTGAGATGGTGTCGCTGTGTTTGGTCTTATTGAGCGAACATCTCAACACAGCCACTGTTGCTTGCACGCAGTCATGAAAAAGCACCGACTCTTCATCAGCGTGAGACGGCGTCGCTGCATCAGTTAATGAAGCACCTGAACGCAGCCATGGACCGCTGCTGATGTTCGTGTAAGCAGCCATCTTCTCGTCGCCTTCCTTGGACATCCTTGTTGGGAAACGGCAGGCCATAAAAAGCTGATGACATTTCTGTACAGTTCCTTGCTGTACAGAAATACTGTCCAATTTCTTTTTTTTTCATTCTTCATGCAATTAAATCGACTTTCAGTGTCTATAAACGCGTCCCCTCAATGGTGAACATCGGCTACATGACCGACAGCGTAAAGCCAGCTACCCTATTAAGAGACTCGTTATACACCACTCTCTACAATGTGCTCCACAATGGTAGTGTGTAGCTGCTTGTGCTAATAAAAATCAGCAGAGCTTGCAGTGCTTCGCGCTGCGCTTCGTTTCATTAACGAACAAAGCACGCAACGGTGGACGATTTTTTGCAACTGCAAGGCGGCACTGCAGTCACTTCTGTCAAATCTACGCCGTGGTCAACATGAGCAGTTGGTATTTGAAACAGCAGAAATGCTACACCATATAACAGAGAAAGGGCACCACGTTATATTTCAGTTGTTGCCAAGCCACTGTGGAATTATCGGTAACGAACGAGCTGATCAAGCTGCCCGTTCAGCCCATACAGAAGACAACGACCAGTCAATACCTCTCTCAAGGACGGACGCTGCTAGGAGGCTCCGCATGCTTGCTCGCCAACGCTCCATGGCTCTTTGGAATGAGCCTCTCTTTACGCATGCAAGATTATGATTCCTTGATCCAACGTTAAGCAGCTTCCAACAAAAATTCGACGAGGCGACGCTACTGCTCTGTGCAGACTATGGTTGGGAGTCGCGTTTACCCGTGCGTAGGCGTACCGCATAGGTATGGCCGACACCGCCGACTGTGCAAACTGCGGAGATGAAGAAACAATTCGACATATCCTGTGTGACTGCCCGAAGTACAACCTGGAAAGACAACACCTTTCTAATAAACTAAACAGGTTAGATGACCAGCCGCTGTCAGAAGAAAGTATACTGCGCCATCGTTATGACTCATCGTCACCGAAGAGAGCCGTGCAAGCGCAACTGGGCTTTTTACGAACTACTGGCCTGTCGGAACGCCTCTGAGTGGACTGATGTTGTGTGTGCGTGTGTGTCGGTGTTTTTCTCTTATTTATTTTTTAACTCTTCCTTTCTCTTTCAACCCCCTATTCCCCAACCTCAGTGTCGGGTAGCATACCGGATACTAGCATCTGGTTAACGTCCCTGCCATCTTTTTTTTTCTAATTTCTCTCTCAGAAGCTAGCCACCAAGATTATAAGGGTTCGTTATGTCCTTTAGCGTGCCTGGTATTATAGGTTCATGTGAAAACCAAAAGGTCACCTTGCGAGAATTACTCATTCTGGTATAATATAGGACCCTAAAAACACCTAATAACAGAGAACTGTAAGATTGGTGATTCGTATTTATTCAAATAAATACATTTATTGACTAGAGTGAATAAGCGTAAGTCTTTGTTAAAAAGAAGTGTTAGTAAGTTACGTTCGCAAGGCGCTGGCATTTTGTGCCAACGTCCAAAGCCTTCAACAAGTGCCTCTCCCCCGGAAAAATTACTCCTGACTACGGGACTGGGCTTCACGCTGATCATGCGGTTTTATTGCACACGGACAAACGATCATTTTCTAAAG
Organism: Rhipicephalus annulatus; assembly: GCA_013436015.1. NCBI lineage: Eukaryota > Metazoa > Arthropoda > Arachnida > Ixodida > Ixodidae > Rhipicephalus > Rhipicephalus annulatus. The sequence goes on along the minus strand of WOVY01012553.1, from coordinate 650,798 downwards.
CAGAGATAGTTGAAAAGAAATAAACTTTATGCAAGTTACCAAATAATAGCGCATGTTTGAATTGAACTAAGCTAGACGAAGTGAGATAACGTTTTTTTTTTTCACATGTGGGGGCATACTGACCTTTATTTGTAGCTTTGTAGCTTTCTTCAAATTTCTAGCCAGCTGGGATAATCTAAGTTAACCTCCCAACGTTTTTTTTACAATCATCTATCTTTCTTTTTCTATTCGTTTAGCGTATAAAATTAAATTTTGCAGGACATCATAGAGAGATCCGTTTTGGTCAATGTCTTCTGTCGCGTGAGTTGCCCTCCATTTTATTTTTTCTATTCAGGAATTCTATTATTTCTTACGCTTCTATGATCTTCTTTACTCAAAATAGCTGTATGTAGGAACAAGGGGCCGCCGAAAAAAAAAACGATGATAAAAGGAAGGACCGTTTGGCATCACCAGTCATAAATTTGCCCCAGTTACTATCGCAGTACACGTTAATAAAAGGTAAAGAAAAGGTTTCTTCGGCGAGCGCAACGTTGAAAAATTGAAGCAGTGTACAGAGTCGGAGAGCTTCAGGAACAAGTTTCCTTGGGGAAAGCACGTGTCGATATTTTTCACGCTTTTAGATGTGGCTTTTTTTATAATGATAACGAGCAGAGACTTGAAGGTGTACGCGCTTCCGGGCCCGGAACCAAAGTAAAATTCAAGGAACAGTAGCCCAGGAGTGCAGCTGATGTGTGCGCGGTGATTAATTGTTAGCACGTTTTCAATGAGCAGGATTAAGAATGGAGGCAGCGTAGTACCAGCTGACGCACTCCCGAGAGTTTCAATCACTCGCCGCGGGATCCTCTCATCACACTCGACCTCGCAACCAGGGTGGCAGGACCCCGGAGCAAGAAGAAAGAGCCCACCGTACGAGGAAGCGGTTTCCCACATTGGGTGCCGCGCTTCCTCTGCCTATATATAGAGATATATGTATATGTATATAGAAAAGATGTGCTAAAAAACATAGCAACGTAAACTGACAAAAAAAAGGTTGACCAAAAAAAAAGGAGGGGGGGCAACTAATATAGTCGAGTGGTATAACAACGCGGCTTTTACCGCGCACCCACCAAGGTGGCACCTTTGTCCCGCGTTGCAGCGTATCTACCGCGCGAGCAAGGCGCGTCCTCACGAATCAGTTTCGGGGGCATTTGTCTTTTCTGGCGTGAAGCGCACGTCATCTCGGCCTGATAACGCCGGACGTGATATAGCTGGGGGCGGGATTCTCACGAGTGTAGTGTGGCGAAGCTTTTCTTTGTTTTTGTTTTCTTAGTACTTTCGTTACTGTATGTTGCGGTAAGCTTTCGTCAGTGGGTAAAAAAGAAGTGTACGTTTTCATTTCACCCTGTGTTCCATGAGTGCTCTTGAATAAGGATAGTTCATTCGGTAGACGCTGCTGGGCACGATCGTCTCACGGGAAGATCGGTTTTGAAGGGGCGCTTCACTTCTCGTCGGACGAGTCGACTCCCATGAATAAAGCCCAGGTGTTGATGAGATGATAAAAAAGAAGAAAACAGTGCAATTTAATGTGTGTCACTGATTGATTTGGTAGCCTCTTCATTGCAAGAAGATTAGGTACTGCTCCGACTTGACGCAGTTCATACCCAAACAACGATACACAGGGTGTTTCAAGAAATACCTCCATTTTTATTAAAAAAACTACGGAAACAAAACATCTGAGTGCTACCTGCGGCGTTCCCTTTACCATGAAAGAAGGCGTCTTCAGGTGTCCACAAACAATATTTATGGCAGTAAATATCGAAATATAAATTAATCAACTTTTTAACCAGTGAAAATAGCCGATCGAATCGAATGATCAAATTCAAGTCCTTTCAGCGAATAGTCTATAACCACTTGGAAATTTTTGAAAGGTAATCAACGCGGTAATCACCGCGGAGCGGGGAATTCTGGCTAATTTACCAGGCTAAACCAAAACCGACGCACCAAACAGCGCATCTATTGTTAACTTCAAAAACACCATCAATGGCGAGACTGTTCCTTTCGCATTGGGGGATAAGGATAAGCGAGCGTCGATAAGCGGCCACGAAGCGAAGTGTCTAGATTGATGGTTTGTAACGACAAGGTGAGCGTTGTCGTCACTGAGGGCGTTTTTGAAGTGAACAGTAAATGCACTGTTTGGTGCATCGGTTTCGGTTACGCCTGCTATATTAGCCAGATTTCATGGTTTCGTGGTGATTAGCAGTGGCCATTTTTCAAAATGTTTGAACTAGCTATGAACTATTTGGAGAAACGACTTGGATTCGCCCTTTGTAATCGATCAGCCATTTCCACTGCTTAAAGAATAATAGTTTTATTTCTATAAAAACTTCCGTAATAGTAGATTTAGCGGACCTGTAGATGCCTTCTTCCACTGCAAAAAGAACGCCGCCGGTAGCAGAAAAGCGCCTCCTTTCTGTAATATTTAGATAATAATGGCACACTTCTTGAAACGCCCTGTATACTGCGGTAGTGAAACTACTTGTGTTTATTAAGAAATCAAGAATTTGTGCAACTTCCTGAATAAATTATACTCTGGTGCGTTGATGTGCATAGTGAACAAAGGGCCATGTGCGAAGCATAAGCACAGACTTAAACAGGTTGCCTTCGAAACTTTGCTGCCATTTATGTCATTGGCTTTTCCTAGAAATTAGGTTTGGTCCCTAAATTACATAGCAGCTTCTATAAAATGAAGTGCCGCATTTCAGAACTGATGTGGCATTTCGCATTTGATGAACAGAACGTAAAAAAAAGCCACTAGTCAAATCAAAATGGCACATTGTAATCAATCATGGTGAAGAGATTGCTCATTAAAGAATTTATGAACTTCGTGGTGCGTTGGGTTCTCAGTCATCTAAATCTCAATTATCACTAAAACCGTGGCTATGACGCAGAACCTTGAGACCGTCTACTTGGTCGTATTAAGCGTGGCCATGTATAATCTAACTAAAATATCGTGATTCGAGTCCAGTCAGTACGCATGCGCATCAGACAAAACGCGCTGATCTAGGTAACGATTGTACATGAAGCCGCAGCTGACTTTATTAGTTCATGTAACATTCTTCCTTTCTTTTTATTTCTTTCTTTTTGTGTGGCCTCGCCACGGTGGTCTAGTGGCTAAGGTACTCGGCTGCTGACCTGCAGGTCGCGGGATCTAAGCCCGGCTGGGGCAGCTGCATTTCCGATGGAGGCGGAAATGTTGTAGGCCCGTGTGCTCAGATTTGGGCGCACATTAAAGAACCCCAGGTGGTCGAAATTTCTGGAGCACTTCACTACAGCGTCTTTTATAATCACATGGTGGTTTTGGGACGTTAAACACCACAAATCAATCAATCAAATTAAATTTCTTTTTTGTGGAAAGATATAAACTGCGCAGTTGGCAATTGCTAGTCTATCACAAGACATGTTTATGTCATTGCCACGGACAAATACAGCCTGCTACTGCAGCGTCTGCCTGTGCTGAGTGCCTCCTGCCACAGTACAATAAACATTGTTTGAGCGAAATGAGGCTCAGGCGCCTCAATTGAATTACATGTGCTGCATCGACAAGTTCTTTTTCTTTAATCTTTAGCAAAAGAATGTGTTACTGTTCTTGATACGCGACCACAGTCTATGTTATTGTCAAATGTTGCGTGGTGCACGTTCCCTATACACATTTGATTCTAAACAGAGCGTGAATGCAAGTGTACATTGCGGTTTTTTTTCTGGAAAGGTCAAGGTAAACAGCACTGTCAGAAGAGACACATCATTCCTTCTTGATATTATACATATTACATCATTCAGCACTCGCATGAGTCATTATTTTAGGTATAAGCCGTATACGCTTAATACTGTCCCGGACGTAATATTTAAAAACATGCACGTCATAGCTCGGAAGCATTAAGAAATTTCCCGGCGTTATTGCTGAACCACTGAATCACTCACATAGTTGAAAGGAGTGTACTTTTTGACTGAAGAGGAAATAGCCCAATTTAAGCTGAGAAAGTAATCACCGGTCTCTCTTGAATATGGTTGCTCTGGACACCTTGATGGCTTGACGGATCGAATATCTGCCTATTACACAAGTGTGAACGGAAAAGCTTTGCATGCTGGTTCGCCGAGAACCGATGGCAAATGCGTGATGCCCGTATTCAGGTAGCGGGATGAAGGATGCAGTGCAAACATATCCGCCTGAAACCCTCAATTACTTTGCCGTAGCCCTGTTATTATGGCATGTTGCTTGTGCAAACATAACCTCCGGCGACGCTGGTGTTCCGTGACGGGGTGGAGCAGAAAGAGGGAAAGGCGGAGGTGGCCGAATAGAAACGCTTCATCGTAATGTTATGTCGAACGTTTGTACGGCTGTCCATGGAAGCTCATCTGCGTAGTTATATACTAAAGCACGTGCCCCCTCTTTCTGAATTTCAAGCGGCCCCCGGCTCTCACTGCTTCAGAAGTCGTCCTTTGTATGCTGTATTTATCAGCCGCTATTTACAGAAGACACTGAACGCACTGCATGGTGTTGGCACACTGCGCGCCAATTTGTATCGCCCGAGGAGAAATTCACCACCTGTGATCCTCAAAAGCAATCAAGCAAACCTGTTTTGGCCTGGTATGTCAGCTATCTCAGGACTTCAGTCTGCAGAGTAGCCTATTCCTAACCGTTTCAGCGTTTGTTTCTTTTTTTCTTGTTCTTTTTTCATATTTACATTGCTCTGACCAAGCAGAACAGATACACAACTGAACAGAAAGAGGAGAGAAAAAAAAAGATCAATTGCTTTGTACTTTACACACCAGAGTTTCATCAAAGAAATAGGAGTGTAACATTCATATAAATTGTAAAAAGAGTCCAAATCAGATATGCTTTGGGAAAGCAGCCGTAATAAACGGGAGCGTAAACAAGAATCTTATATCAGTGCAAGCTCGGAAAATAGCCCGCCAACTTTTTCATTCAGAGTTACACAAACAAAGGCTAAATGGCTGTGCTAATGCGCATGCCCCTTTTCGGGGCTTTCAATTCTACTAGAATTACTTTGAGCAAAACATGACTCGCAGTGCTGATATGCGGACCCCTAATGGTGGCTAAAAGTAGAAGCACGTTATTCATTCGATTGGAAGCAGTCTTTTTTACCTTACATCTTATATTCTACCCCTGTTCCTATAAAATATTGGCCCCTTGACATTTGGCGCTACAACCATTCCCAAATATACGTCAGCGAAATAGCTGCTTATGCACGCGCGTGTGTTAGCGCTGCTCTCGTGACAGAGACTGAAAGGCTTCAGCTATTTTGACAGTGCTTACTGGCACAAGGATGTCTAACGACCTGTATTCTTTCTCTCTCTGTTCTTTTCACTCCTATAAAAAGTTACGTTTTGGAAGTGACTTTGCAAACTGCGATGCACCAGTCAAATTTGATTCATTCGCCCAAAGAGGTGAACATGGCTAGACTGAAAAAGAGGGCTTTCAGGTCAATGATTAGAAAGTGTCAATTATTACTTCTATGAATATTTATTTTCCCCAGGCATTTTATTATAATGGCAATGTCGAAGCTGACCAGTACCGAATACAAGTTTGTGAGAGGGACAGATTCGTGAGGCTAGCAACTGTTTTAAGCGGTCCATTCATAAGATCTTCAGAAAAATATGTTTCTCTGATTTCAACACAGTTTAGCCCCAAACAGTATACTTATACTGTTGGATTTATATACAAACAGTATTGCATCTACAAGTTGTATTTAGATACAAACAGTATAGATACAAACAGTATTACAGATACGAATAATACTGCTGGACTTACATACAAAAAGTAAAAGCCACAAACAAGCAGCCGCTCATCTAATTGTGTTGTTTCCAGAAAACCAGATGATTGCAGTTCTAACTCAGTGCAGTTTCGTCCGTTATAAATGTGTGCGTGCGTTTATTACGCAAACGCACACACAATCACACGGCCTCAGCCATCTGCAGCTTTCCAGCGATACAACCAGTCTAGTGCAGCTATTATGGGATATCAAGTGCACCTCGGAAATAAGGACGACTCATAGGAAAGAGTCAAACATAAACAAAAGCCAAAAAGGCAATGTAACATTACTAACCTGTAGGTCTTGTACTGTTTCTTGCAATATAACATAAAATAAACATTCGCAAATTAGTGAGGTAAAATATTCTGCTGGTAAGAGCCTTGGTGAGAACACTGAACTTATTAAGCAGATGGCACGGCCGTCGCGTTCAAAATGTGGGGATATATACATTTTGCTCTAAATATTCATGTTCTTCCTTTCAATTTTACGGCAGTATTTGCCTGTTTCACTTGGTGGTGGTTTCTAAGCAGCTGTTCTACGCCACAACTACGCGTCTGCTTAGATACACATTTAAAATAACTTCGTTTACTTGTTATTACAATTAAAATAACATTCATTCTTTAGAAACGCAAGTTTCCTGTATACAGGCTTTACAATACAACGTGTAATATCGTAGTAATATTGCGTCGTGGAAGCGTACAATGTTATCCGGCATCAGAATATGTGGCTATCATAATGACTTTATTGTTTGAAGCCTGCCACCCAATACAGAAGGCACACATATTGCTACACGTATTTCTTTAGGACAACGTAGATGGGTGCATGGCTAGTTCTAAAAGATTTCATGAGCAGAATTTCTCGTGTTTCAAAGTCTGCTACCAATTAGGCAGAATACAGCCACATGTAAAACCTTCAGTAACACAACCCACTTTCCAACTTTATAGATCACGTGAAGTAGGCCTAATCCGCAATTTCAACTTCTCGAGTAATATTATACAATTAAAAATATGCATTAAGTGTCTGAAGTACGCACTGAAACACGATATCGCTGTCGCGTTTAACTCTTAAAGGCAAAGCTCAAGGATCCCCCAATTTTTTTCGGTGCGTCAGACAGTTTGCGAAGTGACCCAAAGATAATGCTGTCATCGCCGGTACTTTTTCATGTGCTCTCTCTTACATGAATTTACGAGTTCGCATCACGGATTATTGGTGTACTAATATTTCCTGCACATTGCCTAAATGACAGTGGACATTTTGAAGCCCATTCTTTTGTGACATTTCCAGAAGAAACAACGACAGCAGTGGCGTGTAAAAAACACAGGTGCCTGACTTTTGTAAGTGAACACGTTGGCGCAAACGTCTCGCTTTTGTGACGCCCACTGCAGAAGCGAGCATTCAGCGTCCCGTCTCTCCGTTTCAATGCAACCTTCGTCGTCCTGCACTCCCATCACTGCTCGCTCAAGTGGGATGATCAAAGTATTCTCTGGGTAATTCAGCGCAAGTATCAATGCTGCTCAGTTGTTTTGTCGTGACTCCCCAGCTGTTGCAAGACATCTTGTAATTTGTATTTAATTACAGTTGCCGAGCGGAAATTGAGGCTTCTGACGCGTGGTTCCATTAACAACCAGAAGACACTAAACTATACTTTTTTTCTCTCTTTTATGAGTGATGCTACTCTTGAGAATAGAGTGAGTGAATGAACTTCCAGTGTTTCTTGACATTTTAGAGGTAGCTAGGGCTATTATTGTCGTAAAAAGCGGTGTAATTTAAAGACGCGAAACAAACATGTACGCAACATGTCTCTCCAATGTGTATATTTAAGTGAAATTAGTTGTTGCTATGGCCACGCTTATTACCTGAGCCGCGTCTCGATATAATTATCTATGTGACGTATTCTCGCACTTAATTGTGCGCACGCGAGATGCAAGTTGCCGTAGAATTGAGTGCTCTGTTTCTTTTTTTGCGCAGTACTTTCTTTCTGGAAACAAAACAATTAGACAAGAAAACGTTGTGTAGTTGGACGATGAAGTCCCAATCATGACCACCGCTCACTGCGGTGCCGCACAACAATGACGACCCATTTATAAAAGTGAACACCGTTCTATCGAAAGGAACATAAACCTATTGCTATTGAAATCTATTAAGCAGAATTCTTCCCTGTACTAGATGTATTCACTCTCCCACACTATCACTTCCCGCTTTTATCCGGCCCGCTGATCATGTGCCAATATCCAGAGCGTTGTTTATTTCATCGAGTATAACTAAACGTATCCATTCAAGTGGGAATATTTACAAATGTAGTCAAAGTATTTTTTCTCGAATTAACACGCTAATATTAGAGACTGCAGCCCCCGCCCCCCCAAAAAAAAATAAAAAACAGTTTTTAAACTTGTCTTACATGCACCTATCTTCCTTAGCACCTACACTTTCGGCAAGTTCCCATTAGGAATGAAGTATGCAGATGTTAAAGAAAAAAATAGGGGGGGGGGAGGGGGGGCACACACAAGATAATTTTTCTTTGGAAAGAAGTGAACCTTCAAAGGCACATACTTTTTTTATGTAGAAATCCGATATGGTTACATAATTGGGGATGTGCGTGGACACTGATTTTCTTGCTGTTGAGTACACGTTTACCCATATTTACATTGTGGGGAGGGGCTGAGGTGAGGAGGACGGTTGAAAGAAAAATTGATGAGCTGAGATAGTAACGGAGCGTGAATATGATCCTGCTGCTGCGTCTACGGAGATGAGATTTTACGCATTGCCACAAAAAGTAACACTACAAAATGTATACTGTTGTTCCTGTGTAAACCAGTGATTATGAAAATTATAAATTACGCTTTTTTGTTAATTAAGTACGGCTGAGCTCACTCAACAGTCTCAACTTTCCCCTTTTCGTACTGCGTGAAGTTCGCATGCAACACGTGCTAGTTGGTTAAGTATTCATATTTGCTGTTAAATGAAATCATCATTCCTTGAGAAGGGCACGTGCCTTTCAGTATGGTGTACACACATCCTCTTTTCCATAAAGTTGCTTTATGACACCTTTGATCATTGGTAAGCGTAAAAATAAAAGAAAATAGTACCAAACGCTATGGACCTGAATGGTCACTTGTTGCCATTGGTTTGGTGAAACTACGCATGTGCCACTTACTGCAGGTCTACGAACACTTCAGTTTCACAGTAGAACGTGATAGCGTAATCTCACCCTGTTGGCCTCGCCTTCTCAATCGCCAGCGTGTCTTTGCTTCTTCATGCACACCTGAACCTTATTGATTGATATGTGGGGATTAACGTCCCAAAACCACCATATGATTATGAGAGATGCCGTAGTGGAGGGCTCTGGAAATTTCGACCACCTGGGGTTCTTTAACGTGCTACCAAATCTGAGCACCTAAACCTTATACCTTTTATACTTTTAAATATATATATATATATATATATATATATATATATATATATATATATGTGTGTGTGTGTGTGTGTGTGTGTGTGTGTGTGTGTGTGTGTACAGAGAGAGAGATATGGGGTTTCGCGTCCCAAAACCACCATATGATTATGCATTGAGTTTACTAAAGTTAACGTTAACTAGAGGGGACTCTCGCGCTGCGAACGTTCAGCGACCATGGTAATGGTGGGCAGTACACAGATCTGCCAATCTTCGTACTTGCGGGTGGCGAATCCCACTTGTGGCATCGTTTATTGCTCCGTTTCAATTTTGTTTTGAAGGGAAGGACGAACACTTTTAAACTTTGTGGCCCGTTTTAAAATGGTAAGCCTAAAAGATGAAGGTGATGAAGTGACACTGTTCAACATTTCTGGTTTTTTTTTGTGAGAAAACAGCTTCATGCTACACGAGCACGCAGAGAGCCCGAAGTACCTAGATTAGACAAATCCATGTACTACCCATCATTCTCATGGTCGCTGAAGCGCCGTGCGTTGCAGCTCTTATAGACACTATAGCGCCAGAGTTCCCCGTGGTGTATATTTAGGAAACTCCATGTGATATGCGAGACGCCGAAGTGGAGGGATCCGGAAATTTTGATCACAAGGTGTTCTTAAACGTGCACCCAAATGTGAGCACACGGGCCTACAGCATTTTTGCCGCTATCGAAAATGCAGCCACCACAGCCGAAATTCGATCGCACGACCTGCGGGTCAGCAGCCGAGTACCTTAGCCACTAGACCACCGCGGCGGGGTGAAACCTAAACATTTTTGCAGGGAAAAGAATGCGTGTACGCCTGTAAATTGGCAAAATAGTTGCGAAGGGCCAGCTACGACATAATATTCCTTTTTTGAGTTGGCCAGATACGCACTATGCATCCGTAAGGCAACGCACGCACCTGAGCAGCTGCACACGTTTTTGCTGATGTTATTGATAAGAATAGTTAATTACAGTTCTATGCTTAATAATTGGTGTGTTTTTAAGCCAACTATCTGGTGCGCGAATCTCTTATTTTGATGCCTGACTTGCTTCAACGCTTGTTCAAGGAAGCAGTACATGCGCTAAGGGGAGCTCTATCTTACACGACATTTATACAGTTTTTTATTACTGAGGCAGTTTCTTGCATTGCGGTTAGTGGCAAGACATTTGATTGCCACGCAGCTGCTAAAACAAAAAAATGAGTTTTTGCAATGTGAAACTGCAGTTTTTTATCTTTCATTCATTTGCCTCTTTATCCATTTTCGCTCACAAAAAACGCGGATTTTTTATCACAACGAACGACACCGACGCAGAAATTTTGGCGAAACAGGCATTTTAACCTTATCACATAAACATCATTTTCCAGTCCTATAGAAGGCACTGTGAGCCACTGCAGTAAGGTGACCAAACTGCCACTTAATAATGAAGCAGCCAAGCAGGAGTTAAGTTGGCATCTACACCCGCCAAGTATGGAGAAAAAAAGTTAACAGCACGTTTACCCGACTCTCCATCATATGGTTCGTACAAGCAATTAACCGTGGACAACAACAGCTGCTCATGAACGTTCGTCGAAAGATGAGCCTTGAGATATAGAAAAGTGACGAAGATATTTTCAACAAGAAAGCTAAAGAAGATGGACGCAAAAAGAAAAAAAAGAAAAACTTGGCAATATGGTATGTTGCGATGTTGCTTCAATTTTTATGACCTTAAATCAAGTAAAAACATCCGCGTTGCAAAAAGAGGGCAGGTAAATGGCAAAAAAATTGACCAAGAGCTCTGTTCACTTCTTCGCTTTGAAAAAGGCGTGAGTTATTACAATATTATTATTGATTGAAGTTTTCATTTCTGGAACTAGAATATCATTATTAAGGATGCCATTCAAGGGAGGGCTCCAGAAATGTCGATCCTGTGGTACTCTTTATAGTTCACTTACATCCAAGTACACATACGTAAACCATTTCTGCATTCTATCCCGGGACACTCAGATAAGCAATTGAGCATCATAACCACAAGAGCATTATGGGGTGTGGTTGTGATTTTAAGGCTGAGCTTTTCTTGGGTGCATTACTTACTTGAAAAGAAAAATATAGACACTTTGTCACGGCTCAGTGTCGGAGCTGTGTCATTTCAGTGAGAGATAGCGTGTATATATTTACATGTAGCCGTGAGACGACTGATAATTATAGTAAGGAAATAGGAAGCTGAAACGAAAACGAGACTCATGCCCTTCTCGTCTAGTGGAGGTGTTATCAGTGCGGTGGATCAGGACTTCACTGCAACGAATGCAGCCTGTATAAAAAAAAAAGAAAAAAACAGCCAGCCAAAATGAAGTCTAACGATATTTAGTCTAATGATATCTGGTGTATATGGTTAAATTAAATCGCAAAAATGAAACCATACTGTAGTTGCATGTAGGGCTGCGCGAATTTGTTCCCGCGTTGGTCGTAGACGACTGCGAAAAAAATGAGCGATCGGACAGACAACACGATGGAAAACTATCGGCTTTCTCTTGTAATCACTTCTCCAAGCCCGCTCACGGTATGTCGCGAGTACTTAGTGGGCGGCTGAGTGTGAAGAGCGGCTCGCTCCATCTCTGTAAAGTGGTGGTTCTTGATGGCTTTGAGAGCAGCCATGCGCGTCATTTTATATGATTTATTATTATTGGTATCACATTTTTGTCATGCCTGTTTAATTTTGTTGATGTGATGACCCCCGTATGCGAAGCACGTAATTGATATAGAGCATTTTCCTGTCGCGTGTTTACGCAACCACTTGACAACGTCACGCATATGCGTCCTCGCTAAGGTGTGTTCTGGCATGCGTGCTCAACGCGTAAGACGCTAAGAAATAATGAATTGCTGGCGCAAAAGTGCACGCTAAAGTTGCTGTTCTGTCACATTCGATGCAGCAGATTACGTACCATTGCTTGCCTGCCTTTTGTGGAAGGCATGGACGCGAACTAAGGACAAGATTTACGACGTCTCAAATGCAGGCATTATCAATTTTCTTCGGTGCTTCCTCACAGCACCATCGCTCACTTTGAGTATAGTGGCGGGAAAACATGATCCAGAACGTTTTGGCGGAATCTTCCAAATAACAGGCCGCCCTAGAAACCGGCCGTGCTTAGTGAAATTTGCAAAACTTTATGCGACTGCAGGATTTCTTCATCATCATCATCATCATCAGCCTGACTACGTCCACTGCAGGACAAAGGCCTCTTCCATGTTCCGCCAGTTAACCCGGTTCTGTGCTTGCTGCTGCCAATTTATACCCGCAAACTTCTTAATCTCATCTGCCCACCTAATCTTCTGTCTCCCCCTAACCCGCTTCCCTTCTCTGGGAATCCAGTCAGTTACCCTTAATGACCAGCGGTTATCCTGTCTACGCGCTACATGCCCTGCCCATGTCCATTTCTTCTTCTTGATTTCAGCTATGATATCCTTAACCCCCGTTTGTTCCCTAATCCACTCTGCTCTCTTCTTGTCTCTTAAGGTTACACCTACCATTTTTCTTTCCATTGCTCGCTGCGTCGTTCTCAATTTAAGCTGAACCCTCTTTGTAAGTCTCCAGGTTTCTGCAGGATTTCTTATAGTGCCCTTATTATTTAATCCTTCAGGGCACCAAAAAGGAGAAGCACACACACACACACACACACACACACACACACACACACACACACAAGCACAATCGCACTCACTAATTCACTAAATTTCAGCATTCAAGTAATAGCAGAAGCTGAGCAATTTCTAACGCCAAAGAAATCATGGGTAACTTTTGAAGGTTTTATTCAATGATGTTATTGATAACAATAGTTATTTACAGTTCTGCAAGGTCATGCAAGGTTGATCCAATACCAGATATTCGTTCGAATTAGGAGCAGGTATTACGTATTGGTATAAAGCTGATGTAGCGAAAGATGTAAGTGCAAAGTACAGCAAGCCGGAAGAAACTGAACAAGCAACGAAGCCTTGGCGTCGAGGCAGCACATCACGAATGGGCTGCAAAAGATCTGACTTTTTATTGCTATTACAATTACGTGGATATTCCAGGTGCATTGCTGCCGATGAGGGAGGCGATGTGGGCTTTTTGTGAAGGTAGCATGATAACATATGGTAGCGCTAAGAACATGGACAAGAGAAGGCACATTCAAGACAACACAGCGCTGCCCCGCCGTGCTAGTCTGGTGTCCAAGGTACTTACCCGATGTTCTCGGGATCAAATCCCCGCTGCGGCAGCTGCATTTTTGATTTAAGTGAAAATGCTGTAAGCCCATGTGCTCAGATTAGGGTGGTCGAAATTTCCGGAGCCGTTCACTGCGGTGTTTCTCATAAACACATGGTGATTTCGACACGTTAAATCCCGCATATCAATCAAATCAACAACACAGCGATAACTTTCAACAACAGTTTATTACTCGTTGATTCCGCTAGGATATGTACTCCACAATGTCAATCGTCACATGTGTATAGCTTTTAAAACCATAAATTGTAACCTATGCGTATTCATCAAAACTTGACAGCACTGTATCGTACGCACTTTCTTTTTCCTAGTGCGTAACTAAAATAAACGTTTATCCAAATACAGTTATTCAAGTTCCTCATTTCTCAGCATCACTGATTGAATGCTTACACAAGCATCACCAAGCACCGAAGTTCTGCCAGCCTGCAATATCAATCCCGTCATCTCGCACCTACTTCTACTCAGGATTGCCGTTTCTTTAAATCTAGGTGTGCACTAACGTCAACGGCAATGAAGGGAGGGAAAACCGTCAAGATCAACGCCAATTACTTTGTTATTGTGCTCGCACAAGCAATAATTTATGCATCAACTGGTCTTCCTAATATATCACTCCAGAAGTAAGGAAAATCAGGTAGACAACACTCGTGATGCATTCAACATATTGGTTTATATATGCTTCTTTTTGCAAACCTTCCGTTTCATCTTGTCTGGCCTTGGGCTTTTGCATAGGCTCACGAATTTATTGGGTGCTGAAAGAACAACGATTGTGACATATTTTTACACGATTTATTTGTTTATTTATTTATGACATACTGCAGGCCCCACAAGGGGCCCAAACTGGAGGGGCATAACCACTCAAGTATAAACAAACCGACAATACAAGGTAAAATACAGCAACTTCTAAAAAGAAAAAGAAACATACTGTCTCAATTTTCTATATGTTCAATCCCATCAATACTACAGACAACAGATATGGGCAGATCATTCCAGTCAGATATGGTGCGTGGATAGAAGGAAAATCTGAAGACGTTTGTTCTGGCGCTGTAGGGGGTCAAGGACGCAGCGTGTCGATGTCGTGCACGCCGGGAAGTCAATGGCTGAATATACTGATCAGGGCTAATGCCGAGTTTATTGCTCTTAAGCTGGTAAAGAAATTTAAGCCTTTCTATTTTACGTCGTGCCTGCAACGTTTGGATCCCGTGCTCTTTCATGAGAGTAGTAGGCGAGTCTGATAAACGATATTTTGAGTAGATAAAGCGAACCGCTTTGCGCTGTATCATTTCAAGAGCCTGAATATTTTTTTCAGGCTCTTTTTTATCATGTGAGAAGACCTATGTATGTATGAGAGGACGACAAAGTTTTTCTTCCTTGAGCTCGCTCTATCCGCCTCCTGACATCGTTTCTCTAATTCTTGCCTGTGCAATCCTCCTCCAAATAGCATGACGAGGCTCTTAGAGTACCCAGCATTGGTTAGACACGAGACCTGTTGTCTGAAGCTTTTATTCATGAAGCACTGGCAAGACGTCTTTAGTGCCTCACTTGTGCACATATTCGCAAAGGCAGGATAAAACAATTCTCTCACCTAGTTTTTTCAGCACCCAATAAATTGCTAAGCCTATGCAGAAGCACAAGGCCAGACAAGATGAAAGGGAAGGTATATAGGCGGAAAAAGCATAGAAAAAATTGTGTTGAATGTGATCTAAGTTGAATGTGATTGCCTAATCACACCAACCTCCAAAAGTACGCTGCCGACTCCTACAACGCCAAGGTATCACGCATTGAAAGTGCTAAAAGAGCAGGTCACCATGCGGACTTTTTTCACGATCGTCATTTCCATTGGCACTGAAAAGGTCGAAAACAGTGAAGATGTCATAGAGGGCGATCAGCACCTACTGAATCATCAGATTTGCGTCGCAAAAAATATTAGACCCGAGAACGAACACTGGCATAGCTGCAGTCGTGGCGAAGTGACTTGACGGCACGGACTCGCCTGCTCCACCACCGAGGCTTGCCGATGGTCGCTTCTTTCCGAAGCCGTCGTGTATCCGCTCTTCAGCAATACGGTGGTGATTTCTTCTCAATTTTGAGTTGTAGATTACTAAAAGGTACAAAGTAAAGGAATTTATTGGTGTTAAAAGTTAACTAAGCTGCAGAAAGTGTATATCTACTTTCAAAATGAAGATGCAGGACAGCGAGACATTAGTTGTTTTCACCATGCACGTACCCGAGGAAAGCAATGCTAAGAAAATATTCATGCTAAATTGGTCTGAATTAAGTACAAGATGGCATAGATTATACACAATTAAACATTTGTGTCGAAGTATTATAAATGCAGTTGAGTTTCTTACGTGGTATTTATTTGTATTTCGCGGGCATTTGTGATTAGCAGAAAAACACAAATACTTCAAAGATATGAAGTTTAAAGTTATATATTTGAACGTTTTGGAAACCGATCTACAACTTTCTCATCGAATTTCTTTGTCCATTTTCGTTCCTTCGAAAGTTGGTTGATTAAACAGATGTAATAAACAATGTCTGAGAACACAAAAATAGTCTTAGTAACTTCAGGCAATGCTGAGCAACATGCATTTTTTTGCGTCGTAATTACGTGTTCCGGCATATTTCTAACCTCTGGCTAAAGTTACGTGGGACACCCTGTATATAATTGGCAATTTCGCACATAGTCGAAAGACGCTTAATTATGCACCTCTGTGACTAAATAAGCTTTATAATAGTGCTGCTCACCCTTGAGGGATGTACCAAGGAACGCTGCTTGTACTTCGTCTCGACAAAAGGGTTGTCCGTGCTGAAACGAGACTGCCAGCATTACGCCAGACTGTATGAGCTACCCTTAAAGCCCCAATGTTTATATTGTCACCATGCCTAATATATCCGCGATATGCACACAACCATTAAATTACACAAAAAAGCTCATGTGCCTCTATAGCAAGACGTGACTCAAAATGAGCCATCAGCAGCAATATTATAGCCGAGTGCTTTGCAAATCGTTTCGCTCATTGCGTGGGGTCTGCCGGAGCTCTTGTGAGCTTATATACGTACCGTTTTACCACGTCTTGTGCAGTTACCTAAGCATGCACTGAGTAATGGCCCACTCTACATTCACTTCGATCGACTGAACTGCTGAAATTGTTGATTCTTCCACTTTCTTTCTTATAAAGTAGAACGCCAAGAAATTGTACCTCGAAAAATGTGCTTTTATTTTTCTTCACCTTGAGCAACTTGTACGCGCGCGTTCTAAGATCCATAGCTGCGATGATATCTTTGGTAGTTTTTGCTGTTGCGTTCATTATTATGGTGGTGACAGAACAGGGTGACGAGATTGCATTTGCATGAACTAATAATCTTGACCAGCAAGTAAGTGGCCTGTTATCATTTGAAACAATTCCGTACCTGCTCGAGGCGACCGAATTTACCAAAGGTGTGGTGAACTTTACGAAAAAAAAACGTTTACCGTGAAACTATGTACCAAAGTATAGCTGTCACCTGGTCGTAAAAAGAAGCGGAGGCACTTGCACCCATGCATTCAAGCGCCCATGCATGTGGGCGCTGTTATGACCGCCATCGGTAGGCGCCATGCTGTCGCTGAGAAGCGTAGCCGGGCAGCGTTCCCACGCCTGGAACCCCGGTTTTCTTGGAACCAGCGTCGAGAGATGACGGGGGAGCGGCGCTCTTTTAATCCTCAAAGAAGTAGCCGACTCGCCGCTTTCCTATGCCCGCCAGGTATTGTCACGACTAGCCGGCGGATGAGACGTCATGTCGCCACGAAGCTGTAAGCCGTTCCAGAGGGGACAACAAAGACAGCGTATTCCTTTGAAGAAACGGTGACCGCCGCCACAAAGTGCCCTGCTAATTGAGCGGACCGATTGGCGGACCGTTTGATGTCTGCTGTCCGAAGCTTGGGACCCCTCGACCAGCGACATACACGACGAGCAAGAGCCTCTCTGGCGCCACCTTTAAGTGCAGTGATCTTGACTCGAAATTGGATGTTCACGTGCGCCGTGCATGCTCGTACCCCTCACCTGTTGTGTGCGTGTGTGATTGGTGTTCCACTGAAGAAGGAGGAGCCCGACAGGGCTTATAACGGCGCCGCAGAGTGCAGGACGGCGCTCTGAACTGTGTAGCGGTTCAACCACCACGTTCGTGGTTTGCGAACTCTTAACCTCATGCTGTAAATACTTGTAAATAGTGCCATAAACCTGTTTGTTTTTCGTATCCCCATCTGGTAAGCGTTCGTTTCCTCAACCCGAAGCTACACCACGCTACCACAGCACCCCGGGATCACAACAACTGGTGATCAACGGTGGGATTCCCAACAACTGGTGGCAGCGGTGGGATTCCCAACAACTGGTTGGCAACGGTCGGATTCGAAGCTACAAGTGACAACAACAGTCGGCCCAAGAGAAGAAGTTGGCTCGAGACATGGATCACGTATGGGTGAGTGCTTGGCTTTTCCTTTGAGTGAACCAGGTTCTAAAAGAGGATTAAATTTTAGAACTGGTAGTTAACTTTGCCGAAAGACTCAGTTTCACCGTTTCGGAAAGTTTTTTTTTGGAAGTAGCGAGCACGATCATGAACTTACGGGAGCTGCATAAGCCGGACTTGTTGCTGTTGTGTGAGGAATTGGGGATCAATACAAAGGGTTTGCACGAAAACCCATAATCATACAAGTCATTAATGATTTGGGGGCTGAGGATGAGGAGCTCAGTGAAGCATGGGACCTCATCAGTCAGAGAAAGAAACAGCAGAAGGAGGAGGAGGAGAGGCGTGAGCGCGACAGAGAGCGTGAAACAAAAAGACGGGAATCTGAGAGAGAGGAACGTCGCATAGAACGAGAGCGTGCGCATGAAAGCGAGATGCGTAAACTAGAACTCGAGTTAGGAAAGAGGTCGGGTAGCAGTCCCCAGGAAATGATAGCTCTTCCCAACAGGGAGGCAGAGTTCAAGATGTCTAAGTACATCCAGCCATACGTGGTGTTAGGGGATATTGGTCTGTACCTGGCGAATTTCGAACGGATGTGCGAGAAAATGTCGTTTGAGCAGGACACCTGGTCCCAAAGGCTACTCACGGTTCTGCCCTGCGAGGCAGCAGAGGTTGTTGCGCGACTCAGCAAGGAGGACGCAGACAACTATGAGAAGGTCAAGGCTTGCCTTCTAAGAAAGTATAGACTTTGCGCAGAGGCCTTTAGACAAAGATTTAGGGGCGCTAGAAAGTCTAAAAGCGAGAGCTATCCCAACTTTTTGTACAAAATGAGAGCGAATTTGACGGAATGGCTTAAGAGCACAGAGTCATACAGTGACAAGAACGCTGTAGTAGAGAGAATTCTATTAGAACAGTTTTTGAATTGTCTCCCAGAGCAGGAAAAAAACTGGTTACTGGACCGGGGTGACATAAGTTCTGCGACGAAAGCTGCTGAACTCGTGGAGGAGTATGCGTCGCGACGATATTTTAGCAATAACCTGGGTGCAGATGGAGCCCACAATTCCAAGCCAAATTCAAGTAAAGGTTACGTAAAACATTTTTCGAGCTCTCGACATGAAAAAGGGGAAAGAAGTGTTTCTTCTAACAAATTTCAAAAGAAGGACGATGGTGAACCTGGCGAAAAAGGGCAAAACGCGGGAAAAGCGAAAAATGCTTTTGAGATTAAGAAACCGTTCGCTTGCTTCAAGTGTAATGAGACTGGTCACATAGCCGCGAACTGCCGAAAGGAAAAGATGGCATTTTCATTTGTCAGTGACTGCGAAGAAAACATGAGGTTACTGGAGCCTTACATGCATGACCTGGTGGTGAATGGAAAGCCATGCAAAGTGCTGCGTGACTCGGCAGCAACAATGGATGTTGTCCACCCGTCGTATGTGTCACCATCCGACTACACAGGACAGTGCTCGTGGATCCGCCAGGTGGTGGAAGAGCAGAGCGTATGCTTGCCTGTCGCAACCGTTGTAATTGAGGGCCCCTTTGGTAAACTAACAACTGAGGCAGCAGTATCAGAAAAACTCCCTAAATTTTATCCGTACTTGTTCTCAAACAAGTCGGATATGTTATTGTGAGAGAAGGGCATTCTCTTCGGTGACAGGGTAGTTCAAGCATTAACCCGTTCTAAGGTGCGAAAATTAGCAACTCAGCTATCCTCGGAGCCAAATAATACTGAGGAAGCGCATGACGTAACAGTGGTGCAAACAGAGGAAGACATTTCAGGCAACCGTGGCAGCGAGGCACCAGAGATCGGTCAGCCGGAGAAGGAATCTCGTGATAATGAACTTGAGTGTGCGTTACTGCCACCAGCATCAAATAGCTTTACTTTACTTCTGAGTGCGAACAGGGATAACTTGGCCACTGAGCAGTTAGAAGATGCCACCATTCAGTAGATTAGAGAGCGCCAAAGAACGAGTAAACAGGCCAGGAAAAATATTTCTTTCCATCTGAAGAATGACGTGTTGTATCGTTCATACAGGGATAAGCGCGGAGTGGAACGAGACCAACTAGTCGTTCCCCAGAAATATCGCGCAGATCTGCTGAAACTTTCACATGGCAGTTCGTGGTCGTGTCACCTAGAACACAGAAAAACTAAGCTGAGGCTATTACAAGAGTATTACTGGCCTGGCTGTTTCAAAGACGTGGAAAATTTTGTGCGGTCGTGCGACAAATGCCAGCGAGTTGGAAAGGCACAGGATAAGTGTAAAGCACCTATGGTGTTAGTGCCGATCATTACCGAGCCGTTTCAACGGTTAGTGATCGATATAGTGGGACCACTCCCTGTGACAAAGACAGGATGTCATTACATTCTAACTATGTTATGCCCAGCCACTAAATTTCCTGAGGCAGTGGCACTGCGTGAGGTTACGTCACAGAGTGTTGTGGATTCCCTGTTGTCCGTCTTTTCGCGAGTAGGGTTTCCTACAGAGATACAGAGTGACCAGGGCAGCGTATTCACTAGTGTCCTCACGACCTCTTTTTTCGAAAGATGTGGCATAAAAATAGTGCACAGCTCTATTCATCACCCTCAGAGCAATAGCGTAGAAAGATGGCATTCCGTCCTGAAGCGCGTCCTTCGAGGATTGTGTTACGAGAACAAACGAGACTGGGATGCATGCCTCCCAGCGGCACTTTTTGCTTTGCGGACGGTACCCCACGAATCCACTGGTTTTAGCCCCGCCGAGCTGGTGTATGGTAGGTCATTGCGCTCACCTTTGAGAATGGTGCGCGAAGCGTGGGAAGGACACGGAGAAGATCCGACCGTGGTAGAGTTCATTCTCAATCTACTGGAGCGGCTATATAAGGCCAAAGAACTTGTGGAGGTCAGCATGAAGTCAGCCCAGGCCCGATCAAAAGTTTACTATGATAGAACAGCTCGTCAACGAACTTTCAATATAGGGGACCGGGTCATGTTGTTAAAAGCGTCAAGGCAGAACAGGCTCGAAGTACAGTGGTAAGGGCCTGCGGAAGTAGTTGCAAAGCTATCTATGACCAACTACGCAGTGAAAATTCCAGGTAGACGTAAAGAGGTACGCATTTATCATTGCAACCTAATGAAGCCTTATGTGCAAAGAGAGGCTGTGGTGAATATGACCCTGAATCTTCCTGAAGAGATGGAGGACAACTTTGTTTGTCTAAACGGAGGGAAAGGCAGCGCTAAAGAACTCCTTAGTAAAACTAAGCAAAGAAAGGAACTAAAAGAATCCCAGCTTTCGGATCTTTGCGAGCTGATAGGAGAGTTTGACGACTGCTTTGTTGACAAGCCGGGTCGGACTGATTTGACTGAGCACGACATTGAGTTGACTTCCGAGGAACCCGTGAAGTCCAATTGTTATCGTTTATCTCCACGACAGAAAGATATTCTCGATAAAGAAGTAAAGCGCATGCTGGAATTAGCAGTAATTAAACCCTCAGAGAGCGAATATGCTTCCCCAATGATCTTGGTAGAAGCTCCGGGCAAAGACCCGAGACCTGTAGTTGACTATCGAAAGTTAAATGCTCTCACAAAGGATCAGGTGTATCCGATTCCGAACATTGAAGAGAGAGTGGAACAGGTTAGTCGAGCAGCTTACGTGACTACGTTGGACCTTACTCGAGGTTACTGGCAAGTGCCGCTCACTGAGCGAGCCAGCCGATATGCGGCTTTCGTTACTCCCGCGGGCAGCTATCAACCCACTATGATGAGCTTCGGTCTCAAAAATGCTCCGTTTTGTTTTTCCCGCCTTATGGACAAGGTTTTAAAGGGCTGCGAGGCTTCTGCAGTACCTTACTTGGATGATATCGCTGTATTCTCCGATGCCTGGGTGGATCATTTGATGCATTTAAGGGAGGTGCTCGGCCGGTTGCGTCAAGCAGGGCTTACCGTAAAGGCTGAGAAGTGTTGTCTTGCGAGAGCAACCGTCGACTACTTAGGTCACAACGTAGGACAAGGTTTCAGGAAACCCTGCGAGCTAAAGATCTCAGCAGTAGCTGACTATCCCCGGCCAATAACAAAGACCGACGTCAGGGCGTTTCTAGGACTCACAGGCTACTACAATCATTACATCCGAGATTATTCCACGTTGGCAAGCCCTTTGACCGATGCTCTCCGCGGGACAGAGCCTACGAAGGTCGCCTGGGATGAAAAGAAAGAAACTGCCTTCTTAAAACTGAAGGCAGCATTGATCAGCCGTCCGGTCTTGAAAGCTCCTGATTACGACCGCGAATTCACGGTCCAATGTGATGCTAGCGATCGAGGTCTAGGAGCCGTTCTATGTCAGAAGGATGACGATGGTAAAGAACATCCCGTGCTCTATTTGAGCCGGAAATTGAGTTCTCGTGAGATGGCGTACTGCGCTTCAGAAAAGGAGTGCGCTTGCATTGTGTTGGCCATTCATAAGTTGCAGTGTTACCTCGGAGGTGCTAAATTTACAGTAGAAACAGACCATTGTCCCCTTACCTGGTTGAAAACTGCGACATCAAAGAACAGTCGCCTTTTGAGGTGGAGCTTGATTCTTCAGCAATATCATTTTGATATTAAGTATAAAAAAAGGCAAATTGAATGGAAACGCGGACGCGCTCAGCCGCTCTTTCTAAACCATTCTGGAGTGCTCTTGGTGTATCAAAATTGATATTTTAGTTTTTTTTTGTCGTGCATCTTATTATGTAAATTTGTAAGGTAGCACGTCTGGTTTTTCAGCTCAAGTGAGTCCTGAGAGTTCTGAGAGTGAGCTTTTGTTAAAGCTAGTAATTAAAATTGGTTTGTCATCCCTCTTTTGGCTTGGTTTGTTCGAAGGGGGCCGAGTGCTTGCTTGTGCATGTGGTCCAGTTTCAGAAACGGTGTCGAAGATTCGGCATTTACTCAGACCATGCCACAAGCGAAGGCGAGTTCTTGGGATTCGACTACGGACCCTTTCGTCGTCCCTGCGAGCAGCAGTGTTGACCGCCGCCCTCCGTGACTCATCTGGCGAGGGGGAAGCTGTTATGACCGCCATCGGTAGGCGCCATGCTGTCGCTGAGAAGCGTAGCCGGGCAGCGTTCCCACGCCTGGAACCCCGGTTTTCTTGGAACCAGCGTCGAGAGATGACGGGGGAGCGGCGCTCTTTTAATCCTCAAAGAAGTAGCCGACTCGCCGCTTGCCTATGCCCGCCAGGTATTGTCCCAACTAGCCGGCGGATGAGACGTCATGTCGCCACGAAGCTGTAAGCCGTTCCAGAGGGGACAACAAAGACAGCGTATTCCTTTGAAGAAACGGTGACCGCCGCCACAAAGTGCCCTGCTAATTGAGCGGACCGATTGGCGGACCGTTTGATGTCTGCTGTCCGAAGCTTGGGACCCCTCGACCAGCGACATACACGACGAGCAAGAGCCTCTCTGGCGCCACCTTTAAGTGCAGTGATCTTGACTCGAAATTGGATGTTCACGTGCGCCGTGCATGCTCGTACCCCTCACCTGTTGTGTGCGTGTGTGATTGATGTTCCACTGAAGAAGGAGGAGCCCGACAGGGCTTATAATGGCGCCGCAGAGTGCAGGACGGCGCTCTGAACTGTGTAGCGGTTCAACCACCACGTTCGTGGTTTGCGAACTCTTAACCTGATGCTGTAAATACTTGTAAATAGTGCCATAAACCTGTTTGTTTTTCGTATCCTCATCTCGTAAGCGTTCGTTTCCTCAACCCGAAGCTACACCACGCTACCACAGCACCCCAGGATCACAACAACTGGTGATCAACGGTGGGATTCCCAACAGCGCCAACTTACGTAAATAGCTAGTGCGACGGGGGGCAACTCTATTTGTATAATGCGTATACATACATGAGATGTCGTGAGATTGGACAGAGGGGTGGTCATTTTCTGCACTGCAGCAGTGCCATGTTGTTTTGTTATTTTTTTCTTGCTCTCAAAGAAAAATGAGAAAGAAGGCGTGTTACAGTGGATAGAGATGTCTCGCCGAGGTGCAATTAAATATTGCATGTGAAAAAGAGAATCTGCGTGAATAGGCGTCCCGTTTATTATCGAAGGAAGAAAAATGCAACACGAGAGCCAAAAATTACCGATGGACAGCAGCAATGGCTATGCTTGCATATAAATTGCGTTGTATAGAGCCTGGGGGATTTCTCAGGAAGGTTTTATGGTGGAATAGAGCTTTCGGTGATTCGCTATAAAAGAAACAACTACTGGCCCGTCATCAGAACGCTGATAATGATGCATTCTGATGATGTCTGCATTTATCAGAACTCTGGTGAATACGTACATCATTCTACGGTGCGCTAGTGTCGTCTTCAATTGCTCTTTACATGTTTTGAGTCTTCTTGTAGGACGGGAGAGAGCATTTCAAAAGCTGAAGAATTGTGATTATGAAAGATTCTTATGGACTGGGACATAACATAAAAAGTACTAATGCATGCGAAAAATGGTCGAAAAGAGTTTGCCAAGAGTGTAAATAGAAGGCACGGTGGGTAATACGTACTGTGGCTTTGTTGGCTACTCTGAACTGGGAGAATGAGAAGGGGATGGAAAATGTTGCGAAAAGAAGGAAAAGCCAGACGTCGACGTCCGTTCTTGCCGCCAAAATAATAACTCCCAGTATTGTTTCAGAGGCAGACAGTCGGGTAGTGTCCTACCTCAGTGTATTATTGCAAATGCTGTTGGGCTTGTTTTTTATGTTCGCGTCTTGAGTTCACATTCGGCCGCTTGTGTTGTTATCATTAGACTTATGTGCATTTGTTGTTTTTCTTTCTTTTTTTCATTTCGGTTGTCGACTGAAACGATGCAATGTGTAACATTGTAATGTGATGTACCCACTCCTGCCATGGCTCCCAAAAGGCAGCCGGCAGTATCTGATAAATAAATAAATAAATAAATAAATAGGAAAGCGCACAAGCTGATATGTGCAACAATAAACGTATTCGACATAACTTGGCTAGAGTGAGGAAAGTGCAATACTCTCATCTTCAGATATGCATGGCACAGAATGCAATATACAGTTTTATCGTAATCAGAACGATCAGTCAATTATACTGAAAATGGTTTCACATCATCGTCGTAATGTGCAGCCCATTTTATGTCCATTTTAGGTCAAAGGAACCTCGCAATGACAAATATCGCCAACTTAAGCTATCTTGTGCGAGCTGATTCCATCTTGATTTTGTTACCCCGTCTTCAATGCTAGAATAAGCACTTTTTGAAAAGAAGTATTATTGTTGTAAGAATTGATATTTGCATACTTGGAGAAAGTAAACACATGTCACCACATTCACTACCTATGTAGTAGCGGCACGCACATTGTGACGAGGGCCGTTCGCGGGTATACTTTGTGCCAAACTGACCCTATTACAAACGCCTCTGTTGATAAAAATTTCAGGTTGGCTCCATAGTGACTTTCGGGCTAGTTTGAACTTATGTGTTCATGCATTAAGGGGCCGTTTCTCATATTATTGGCCGATAGTGCATGGTCTAACTCAACATGTATTGCCTTGACTGATTCTCGCGAAAACACTAACATAGTAAACATCGTTGACACGTTCAGTCTTACTCAATATGTTAGTGCAGCCACGAGAAACCATATTGATTTGGATTTGCTTTTATGCATTTCGCCAAATATTGTAGACTCTCTTGCCTCACCACGTTGTCTAATGGCTAAGGTACTCGGCTGCTGACCCACAGGTCACGGGATAGAATCCCGGCTGCGGCGGCTGCATTTCCGACTCCATCGGAAATGCTGTAGGCCCGTGTGCTCAGATTTGGGTACACGTTAAAGAACCCCAGGTGATCGAAATTTCCGGAGCCCTCCACTATGGCGTCGCTCATAATCGTATGGTGATTTTGGGATGTGAAACCTCACATGTCCATCATCTTTGTAGACTCTCTTACATGTATTTGCGGTATTAGTGGTCATCGCGCTGTTGTAGCAACCTTCAAACATGAGATCAGGATACCAAAGCCTCACCAATTCAGAAATGTTTATTTTCATCATAAGAGGAATTACTCTGCTATTTCGCAGGAATTATTTATTGTATGGCTGTTTTTGCTTGTTGTTGTGAGAACGCCGATGTTTTACAGCTGTGGTCTCTCATTAAAGCGAAAATTATAGACTTAACAGAAAAGTATGTTCCAAGTACAAATGCAGCTAAATTAAAAAAAGTGGAAGAAGGTATGGCTGTCACCAGCTATCTTTAGAATGATAAGAAGAAGAAAAGAGTACAAGGCATTCAAAAGAACACAATATAATTATCAGTACAATAGGTTAGTGGAGGTAATTGATGAATATAAATTTAAAGTACGTAGTGCAAAATATCAGTACTTTGGTCAACTGAATGAAAGCATATAAACGACCCCAGGTTTTTTTGGAGATACGTAAGGAAGTGCGGTGTTGATTCAACTGGAGTGTAGGACATTGTTCATCACAGTAAGACCTTGCCCAGCGAAATTGCTAAGGCAACGTGTCTCAATTATTCTTTTATTCCGTATTTTTACCTCAGAAGAATACTGTGAAATTATCCGTGCTGGTTGAGTCTCCTCTAACAACTAAATCATTAATGCCACTGGTTGAACTTTGTGTCAATGGTACTGAATTCCTGTTTAAAGTTATAGAGGAAACTAAGCGCCCTATTCAGAAACGCTGCTTGACTTGCCACTGACTTGAACGCAGCCCAAACGCGTTTCAAAAGCGTTGTCTTTAGTTGGTGCCAAGTCAGCACAGACGCACAGACGCGTTTCAAATGCGCTGCATTGAAGGTGGTTTTAAGTCAAGTTCAAGACAAAGAGCGTTTCTGAATACGGGGGTAAGGCCCCTGGCCCAGATGGTATTTTTGCCAGCGTATTGAAGCGCTGTGCTTGGCAATTGCATTCTATATTCATCGAATGTACGAAAATCTTTCGTTGCTTGAATTTGGCTTAAAGGCTAAAAAATGGTCTATGTGGTTCCCATTCATTATTGTGGTACCAAGAAAGAGACAAACAATTAAAGGCCCATTTCTTTATCATTGATTCTCTGCAAGGTACTGGAGTACGTACTGTAAACAGACACAGTGAAACACCTACTTCTACACAAAATATTTGTCGATATTCAGCACGGGTTTCGAAAAGAGCTGTCTCGCTCAACGCAACTAATTGAATTCTACCATGATTTAGTAATTGACGTGTACGATAATGAAAAAAAAAGACAGACTGCGTTTTTTTAGATTCCATAAAAACATTTGATACCGTATCCCACGCCTTGCTCCTTCACACACTTGAAATGGCAAATATCAATAAGAAAGTGCTTAAATGAATTGCCAGTTATATGTCACAGCATCGACGATGTGTTGTTCTGAATGTTATCACTTCGTCCATGGTCAAAATAACATCAGGTGTCACTCAGGGGCTTGTTTTCGGGCCACTACTCTTTATAGTTTGCAATATTGACGTTCTTTACGGGATATCTTCTCAAGTAAGCTTATTTGCCGACGACTTTGTCGTATACAAAAATAATCACAGATTTGCCACAAAGGAGAAGCAATAAGCACGATAGCAATAAATTGGAAGGTCACGCCCAGAATGGCAAGCAGATCGAGACGTGCCCCGTGTTTCTCGCGCACAAATGACACACAAAACGTACTCGCAGGTACAGGTGAACGCGAATAAGCGTCTCCATTGTTACTTCGCTGTGTCTGAAAAGCACGCCCTTTTCGCAAATGGAAGCCGTGCAACGAATACGGTGACCTTTGTGCGCCCCGTAACTACAAAAGAATTGTTCCAGTAAACCCAACGCCAGCCAAGACGTATGGTCCTTCCCACCGGGAGATAATTAGGGCGCGCGAAAGATCGTCCACTACCCTCCTCTCCACGGCCCATAGTACGCGTGAGAGATGAGAGCCATCACGCGCTCATCTCTCAATGCATTTGTATATGTATACATATACAGTGCATGACATCGACGCTGACACCAGCGGCAAAATCTAGCGGAGAGTACCGATATAATTGTTATCGCAATAAATAAAAAAACGAAGAGAACCACACTAGATGGCAAGCAGATCTTACCGGAATTATGAAATATTGCAAGTGGAAAATGCAAGTTAATGTTAAAGAAAGTGTTCAATTTATCATGAGCATCATCATCATCGGTCTGGCAACGTCCACTGCAGGACATAGTCCTATCTCATGTTCCTCCAGTCAACTCCATTCTGTGCTTGCTGCTCCCACTTTATACCCGCAAACTTCGTAATCTCATCTGCCCATCTACTTTTCTGACTCCCCCTCACCCGCTTGTCTTGTCTGGCAATCCAGCCAGTTACACTTATTGACCAGTGTTCATGTTTCTTTTAATAAAAAGCAAATGAATGAAACGTATTAGTTTCTGAATGGTGACGTCATACATCAGCGACCAGTGTATATGTACATCGGCGTAACCTTTGCCAGTGAGTGTTCTTAAAATAAGCATGTGCATGCCGTGGTGGCGAAAACTCCAAAAGCACTATATTTTTTTCAGCAAAATTTTAGATCATCACCTGGTGCTTTAAAAGCACTGCTTATATTTTATTCGTCCACCTGATTTTGCAGTGTGTGGGATCCTCAACAAAAGTATTTGAGTGATCTCATTGAGAGAATACACAACCGAGCGTCAAGGTTCGTTCTAACGTGATGTAAGCGAGGCGACAGCTGTATAAAATGAAAAATGTGCTAGGATGGGAAGCGCTGTTTGCTCGCAGGCGAAAACTGCGCTTGAAAACGTTATTTCAGATGTACCACAAAAATTCTGGAAACAATTACCTCAAGCCACCGCATCATCTGTCCTAAAAATGCGATCATCCCTTGAAAACTCAAGAATACCAGACTAGAACGAACCTATGTTCTGCACAACCTCGAATTCTTATCGCAAAAAATACGGTCGCACAAGGAAGACACGTAAACGACGTGAGCGCAAACTTGAAATCATGCTTATTTGGGAATACACTTAAATATATATCAACTTTAATCCCAGCAATCTGACGCCTTACTCTTTAACACATAAAGTACTACCAAAGATCATACACAAACAAGAAAACGTATAGTCAGCAACTGAACAGGTAAACGCAGATTCGTAACTGAAACATGCGTAACGCGCATGCGTAACTGGAACGCAGCGTGATTCTCGAAATCTGGTGGCTGCGACGAGATAAGATATTGCGAATTCACTGAAGAATAGTGAGAACGAGAAAGTAGTCAACAGGTAGCCTTGTAGTCGAGACGTTTTGTCTGCCACCAACGGTCGATAAAAGTAGCCAAATCAGCGCAAAGTAGCCAAACCTAGCAACCTCTTCATCTCAATGCGTGATCAGTCTAGGTCCGCTTCTTCTTTCTCAGTACAAACTGTAATGTCGACTACCCCTGTTTGTTGTCTCGTCAACTTCGCTCTCTTCCTGTCCCAGAATCATACGCCTTTTATTTTTGTCGTTCCTTCGCACATTTCATCGTTTTTAAATTCTTCTCGAGTTTTATTTATACTCCAAGTTTTCGTCCTACACGTTAGTACTGGCAGAATACAGTGGCTGTGCTGCGCCCTTCCTATTTTATGAAGAAGATGGTGGTGCACAATATGCCATAATTTGGCAATGCTTTTCATAAGCGCTCTTGATCATCCCGAACTTTTCGTGAATTTCTTTTTCCTGAACAGGCTTGCCTGACAGTAATTGACATTTGTACCAACACCGGATATTGTATGCTAGTCATGTAGTTTCATTCTAGCCAGGCTACTGAACATATATTCATTTTCTCAGTCCTATGTTTGGACCTATTTAGGCAATTTCTCAGTTTGGGCCTCGGACCATTTTTTATTTATCACAATCATGGCTAACACAATGAAATATCTAAACGGGTACAATGATACATTAGAACAGAGCACAATTAATGCAACAATGTGATTTGCAGTGCGGCTGCAGAAAGTAAAAAGCAAGGAGGTGCGACCTATTTATTCATTGTACGCTTTCTGCAAATCCTGTAGGTTCTCTGATATCCTTAGTTATTCATTTTTCTACTCAATTCAGTCGCTCAAACAACCATAAGCGTACAGTGAGCAACAATAAATAAGTCGTAACACCTCGCTTGTCATTTTGTCCTGCGCAATTTTATAGCTTTTGAACAACCATACCCACACTGCAGCCAATGAAGATACAAGAGACAACACTCAGACTGTTGCAATTCAACGCGCTCTCAAGCCCAATGAGGCTCCACCTCCTCATCTCAACTCAGCACGGCAAAAAACTCAACATTGCGAAAAAAATTCCAGGATTCTCAATACCTTGCCACACTTTGGCAACGACTCACTGAGTACAAAAAAAATTCAGACATGCCCCTACTATACCACCTACCGCCATGCAATCTTTCGGAGCAGTTAGACTACGCTCTCCACCTACCGCCTTCCGGACCAGATTGTGCAGGTTGAGGGGGCCGACGTGAAAGAGACGGCGCAAGGAATACTACAAAGAAAACAAAACTTGTGCAATTATTTTTACGCTAATTAGAGACATTTTTGTGGCTAAAGAAGGCAGCGTGTTATTCAGACTCCTGCAACGCAGCACATGCACACATGGAATTCACCAATTCGCCACCACTGCCCAATGAAACATAGCGCTTTGCAGCATATAGGGCACTTTATCACACTTGCTCCTTGAGTGACCCTATCTCACCAGCCGCAATATGTAACGAGGAATGACTGGTATTCAAGTGGGGCGAATGAACGATGACCAACTAACCGAAACGTGGGAGGCGGAGCTTGCCCTTGGCGGCCTGGAAGACTAGTGACCACTCGTCACGTGGTGCCAGAGGGCACTCGAAGCCAGAGGGTTCCTGAAATAAAGAGCCCTCCCACCCTAGGGTGATGCCCGGAATTTCTCGGAACACGGTTTCGAAATTAGACGTTGATCTATTTTTGTCGGCGTGCTAACGCAACCTAGCGGCCGTCATACCGGGCAAGACGAGGTAACAGGTGCTGCACCAATAAGTGATTGAGCAAACGAATTAAAGGGACAGTAAGAAAAATTGTGTGTGGGCCATTTCCATAATTTCATATATGTGCTAGCTTGCTTAAATGTCTATTTTTGATGAACATCTAAAACAAAATTTACAACTGAACGGGCTTTTGAAGTAGCCTCCTTGGCAATGTCATTATCAGAATCGTTGTAGAGGTTTGGAATTCATTAAAACATTTTGTCCTAAGGCGATCTCGTAATGGTGCGTTTCTTGTATCTTCTATAAGCATTTTCCGCAGGACCCACAGCGAATAGGTAAAAAAAAATGCGGTACAAGACTCGCTATACGAGCCACTCGCTATTCTTTGAGGCGACATCCGGGGCTATTGTGCAACGCTTCTTGTTGCTCATGTCCAGCGAGTGCTCCCAAACTATCCCATTAAAACTTTCAATCTCTATCTGCTTAGACAGAAGTCTCGCCTTTGCGATTTCATGTTCAACGCATCTTAATTTTAAGTAACCGTGAGATAAGCGGAGAAGCACGAATAAAAAACATCGTTAATGGCGCGCCAAGGGTTTCTGCTGCTCGCTGAAAAGACGACATCTAAAATTCTTGTAAAGAAACCAATCTGGTCAAGCTACTGACTACTAGTAATGGGCACTTTCTTTCACTTACGGAAGTATCAGGGAGTGTCATATAATTGTACATCATCAAAGTGCACTCCTCAGAAAACAAGCATACTATATTTTCTGTGATAAGCATGTGAAAACCTGTCGGCTGACACAAAGAAAACCAAAGACCACATAGTATATATACATGTAGCTATAATCCTCAGCATTTCGAATTGTCCGCTGTCTAATGAACACGCACTTTGGTAAATTCTGACAAAATCATGTAAAAATGCAGGGGCACGAATGAACGAATAAATAAGTAAATAAATAGATAGGCAACTAAACAGACAAATTACAGGGTAAATAAATGTTGCGGACAGAGGGTTGGCAGAGGTTTGTGTAGGGGCTTCAACTCGCGAATTCATGACTAGCGTCCCTAAGGCTGAAAGGCCGGCTGCAAAACACAACAACGGTAAAAAAACTGAGCCAAGCGGTTTAGCTGTTTACAAAGCTGTCAACTCAAAACCGACGCGCGTGGCCGCTGCAGCGCTGTGGCGGCGGCTGCCGCTCTCTCGTTGGGGCAGCCGCTTTTCAGCACTTTTGTGCTTTGAACCCCCCGTTATTGTTATCTTCATGAACGTACGCTCTAAACTGTCTCGTGTCTGGAGATAACAGTGTTCCAGCTGTATAGCACGCCGCCTACAGTAGCACGCCTGAGTCGGCACAAAGCTCGCCGAGAATGTGCGGAGCAGAAGCGCAAGGAAAAACGCCAACACTTGACCGAGAGAATGGGCACGAGAGTGGTCGTTTTGCTCTCAGAGCATCAGTAGCTTGAGCTCACTGCCGATGAGTTGTAAACGGCTTCGTGAAAGATAGGAAAACATACAAACATGAGACGCAGTTCAGGGCTTACTTAACTACTGGAGATAGCAGACTGGGAACCTTAGCAGGCAAAAAGCAGAAGCCAGACAGGGGCGATTCTTCGATGAACAGGTCGAGATAGAGGTCCCCGAGTGTCCCAGAGTGTAGAAAAGGGCTGCAGAAGAACAAAGTGGACGTAGGAAAGCGACACGAAGTTTTGTCGGCATTTTTCCGAGTCGACGACAACTGAGGGCAAAGAATATAATGGAACTACCCTCTTTACCTGGACGTGAACCTCAGTTTACGGTTTATGAGACGCACCTGGGAGATGCGTACGCCTACGCCCAGTGAGATATTGTCTCTTGGCAGTCTCTCGAGGACGATGACCTTTTGTTTATTTATGAAAACAAAAACAAAACGAGAAGAAGTGTGGTAAGATGAAAAGTATAACACGTTGGAGAAGATAACACGTCTTCTTCAACGCGTCTCGAACGTTGTCGTCTGTAGTTATGCACTGTTCGATGCTTTGAGTTGAGCTGTACTACAATAACTGTACTGCATGACTGAACTACAGGAACACTACTAAACTTAATTTCTCGAATAACTGAGACTTCATTGCTTCATGATACTCACTAAAACTTCGTGACATTGAACACGCTTATACTGAAGTTTATAGGAAGACGAGAAACGTTGAAAAAATAAATACATCAATAAAAATATACCGAGCACGCCACACCATGACCGTCTAAGTTGAAGTTATACGAGACTTTGCGTTTATAACATACGGTTTCCACGTTCGGTCCACATTGATATTGATTGATATGTGGGGTTTAACGTCCGAAAACCACCATATGATTATGAGAGACGCCGTAGTGGAGGGCTCCGGAAATTTCGACCACCTGGGGTTCTTTAACGTGCACCCAAATCTGAGCACACGGGCCTACAACATTTCCGCTTCCATCGTAAATGCAGCCGCCGCAGCCGGGATTCGAACCCGCGACCTGCGGGTCAGTAGCCGAGTACCTCAGCCACTAGACCACCATGGCGGGGTGTCCACATTGATATAACAATGACTGAGGGATCGGTTAGCAAACTTTGAAGCGTTTAATTCTGAAGGTCACTACTGAACTCCAACTTTTGAGAGACTGAGACTGACTAAGACGGTGCATGAAACCACATAAATTAGATAGGGAGCCAATTACACTATTCATAGTATATATTTGCCTAACGCTGACAATATACAGGTATCATTTCTCAGTCAGCAAACAGTGCAGCTATGAAGGGGCATTCTAGAAAAAAACAGTATGTGCAAACATGGACAAACGAAGGGAGTCGGGACACCACAAACGCTTATTAACAACTGAATAAGCACACAATGGCTGAAAAGCAGAAAGGTACGAAAACTTATCTGTGCATACCCACAAAAAATTCGAACCTATCAATCTGGCGCACGTGGTGGTATACATTATAGATAACTGTGAAGGAATTTGATCTCATCTTTGTGTGAGTTAATCGATGCTTCGCTAACACATGCGCTACCGCTTTTAATGATATGTCATGCCTCAATCATCCAATGCGTTTTCCATTCCCATATATGTCAATACAAAACTGCATTCATCGAACAGTGGTACGTCTGTCCTACCTAGACGCCACCATAGCTAAAAGAGACCTTTCTATAGTTTACAAGTGAATGTGGTTAAACATTCAGAGCTTATATATGATGGAGTTTGTGGATGGCATGCGAGTATAGAATGAAGCCTCTAGTTCTGTTTACTGCGTGGTATATATTCACAGTAGATGCAGTGCATGGTGTACTCCTAACAATTACCATAAGCACCACTACACAAGCCGCACCTATATTTCTTCCAAACCAGTTTCTCCTACGATAATCGTAATTCTTGCAGTGCTCCTGTAGCGTGGGTATTTTATGCTCTACATACTTAAGGAATGTCGTAATATTATTTAGTACAGTGCGTAAAAACAGAAAACAGTCATATACTGTGTCAGTATACCTCGCACCATACTAATGCCCTCACGTGCTTCTCAATGCTAAATAGAAATATGCTCCCACGTAGCCTTGAACTCGCAATTTATCAATTTGTAGCTGTGCGCCGTGCATCCATTACAAAAGTACGATAATATTTGGTAGCTAATGACGTTAAATAACATTATTCGGTGATAGTTGATTTCACCTCTTTGTCAACCTGTCGAACGATAACTGCTATGAACTTTTGGGTCATTGCATATATTTTTTCGATAAGAAAATTAGCTTTTTCTCTAACCCATTTAACTACACCACCTCATTGATATTGAATTCTTTCGCACCTCGTTTATGTGGGTCTGGTGCAGTTGTTACAGCAAAACAGACCCTTTAACTATTTTTTTCTACTCTGTATTCTTCTAGCAAAAGAGATTGGAAGTAGTGGAAAGGTGCATTTATGGGAGGGCCAGACGCCTGAATGTGGCGGGCTAGCACGATTTATTCAGATAAAGAGCACGCAGGACAGTGCACTTATACAAGCCGGTGCTGTGTGATCTCCGTCTCGATAGGAGCTGTGGCGGCCGTAGTCCGAACACCACCGCGCGAAATCGTTGGGACGAAGAATGCAACTACAGCGATACATTTACGACATGCGCTGCGCCGGAAAGCTCCGAGCAATACAGAGACTATAGGTCCTTCCGGGGGTACTTGTCATTTCGTTGCTGTCGCATCCTTATCGCCTGACAGAGGGTAATCGCATATTTAGCAATTTTCCGCATCAGCGAGTCTACGCGAATAGAAAAAGGGGTAATAGAGGAGTGCTGGAAAACCGCGGAAAAGGACTCGTCGTAAACGGGGCTCTCTTGAAAGGGGAGTTATTTTGCGAGGATAGGCCCACCTGCAGTGCTAGGAGCACTCCTCCTCCTCCTATAAACAGGGTTCTTCAAAGGTGAGCTGCTTTAGCGTCCGTGTGAGCGATATCAAGTGCTCTATAAACGTGCTTGCTGGAATCCATCCACCAAGAAGTTTACTGGCCTTATATGATCTCGATACCTCACCTTCCGCTTCGTTTACACGAGGAATAGTTTGTGAACAAAAAAGAAAGCACCAACCACAAACATAAATAGAGCTAAATATGAGTGAGTATAAAGAGAGGCTAATTCAGGAAAACGCTGCCATTCATTAGGTGTCCCACAGCGGCACACAAGTATGACGCCTTTGCAGGCCCACGTCGCTTGATATGGCAAAAGGCGCAATTCATTACCAAAATCAGAGACCACTCACCTCGCTTCTTCCCAGTCTGCTTACCCTTTGCCTCTAGGTGCTCGTTGTGGGGAGTAAGTGCGGCTGGATGCGAGCGTCAATGACGGATACGCGTATCGTAGAAACAAGCACCAGCATTTTCAGCTATAGCCCTTGGTGAGGAAGCCCTTTTCGACGAGAGCATGCAGAGGGAAACGGAGCCAAAGGAGGAGATAGTGCTCATGTACAGCCCCTCAGTGTCGTCATAGGCTAATTGCTGTCTAACCTCTGGCGGTGCTCTGATTTCAAGTAGCACTTCACTGACTGACCCAGCTTATTAGCCTCTTAGTAGCAACTACGATCGACGCCTTCAGAAAGTATCTGAGGCGGTAACACGAGATAAGAGAACATTCAGAGGGGCCGAACCGAAATGGTTGCGGGGCCATTTATGACTATGACGAAACTCACCGAAGTACGACTCGTGTATACGCGTAGAAGTAGCTTAATTGTGGGGAAATAAATTCGGTAGCTGTTATTTTTCTTTCTACTGAGTGCTTCAGGAAGGACCTGTGGCATGCGGCAAGATAATTTGCCAATTGTATAGGTATTGAATAGAGAAATTGGCCAGTGGGTGCACGCACAGCTGCCAGTGTTATTATATTGATTTTGTGTGTGTGTGTGTGAGAGAGAGAGAGAGAGAGAGGAGAGAGAGTTCACTAGTGGTGTTGTTTGTATTTACATGTATGTGCTCATAGAACTTGTTGGGCTAGTTGGTAGATCATTTCAAAAAAAATTATTTGAGTGCTAATACATGACACACTCAAACACACAGAAACACATGCATCAGTGCTGTGCATGTTTGATACCTGGATGTGCGTGTGCGTGAATGTGTCTTGTGTTTGCGCTCAAGTTTTTTTCTTGAAATGTATGTGGTCATGTGTGTTCGTATTTGATTGGTGGTGTATGTGTGTGGGGGGATGCAAGTTGCGTGCGCTTGCATACTTAGTGGCAGTCGGGCATGTGAATCAAGAACTAGACACTACTTGCGCAACAAACTGCATTGTGTTCTTCATCGGTTCAGCAAAAGCGCTGAAGAAGACTAGTCATATTTTTATATTGTTGGCTCTGGTTACGCACTCTGCATGTTCAACAACTTTTATTACTTACAACTTCCAGTCTCTGTCTTCACAAAAACTTCTGTCGTGTTTACATTGTCTGCTCAGGTCATTTATTATGCTGTACGGCAGATGTTCGATTTGACAAACAGGAGCGACACTTTTCTGAATTCATGCATTTTGCAAGAAACGCAAAAGCTAAAGCTACAAAGCACATAACATGTCTTTCCTGATATGCAACAAAGTGTTTTTTTCTATGTTCTTGGTTTTTCTTTTTTTTCTCTCTTTCCTTGTACCCTTTTTATGACCCATTTTTTCCCGCCCTACTGCAGGTAAGTGAAGAGAACGCTAATGGCTGGTTCACGTCCCAACTTTTTTTTATTCTGGCGCGCGTTCTCTCTATTTATGTCTTGTTTCCAAGAGCCTAGAAATGTCTGCCTTGGGGATTGTGAATTGAAAGTACTTGGTGCATTGTCACTTGACTCGTTCAACTGTAATTTCGCTGTAGTACAGTGCCGTCCACTGTTCGGGTGAACACGGCTCAGCCGGCCGTGCATCGAACAGTGTAGAGACTCTTGCGCATACGAACAGACTGAGCAAGCTGTACGTGCTCTGTTACATCGCTTAAGCGTGCCATCATACAGAAATACCCTAAATAAAGAGTGGCCACTCGAGACTTTTCACGGCCCAGCCAGAAATAGCCTTACCAACTACTACATAACGTTCCCATGCTCACTTTTACTACGTACTCGAGACATGTAATAGCCACCACAGGAGGACAACGACAACCCAAGTTTGGCATCATATTTTTTAAAAACAAGAAATTTTATTGATTTGTGTGTTTTTCGATATCCGCTCAACAACGTGTCTCACTGAGTACATTTACTGCTTTATCACAAAAACCAGCAAAGTCTGTCTACAAAGTGTTGTTTTTCTACATTTGTTTTGCACAAAAGGTGCACAATCACGTGGTTTAGATGTACTGTACATGTATTCCCTTCGTCGAAGCATACGTCTGTAGCCTAGTGGTAAAGACACTCGCTTTCCGAG
The DNA here is from genome assembly GCA_013436015.1 of Rhipicephalus annulatus. Taxonomy (NCBI): domain Eukaryota; kingdom Metazoa; phylum Arthropoda; class Arachnida; order Ixodida; family Ixodidae; genus Rhipicephalus; species Rhipicephalus annulatus. Next base: position 613,065 of record WOVY01012553.1, on the reverse strand, counting down.
CATGAGGGTACAGACAGAAATCTTATCATCGCAAAGGAAACGTTTTGTTATTTCATTCGCACTAAAGACATTATCGCGTCTATTCAGCCACTCGCGGCGCTGAAAGCAGCGCAGTAGCTCGGCCGCACGGCCCTACGGGATTGTCCGCTCTTTGTGTAAGTATATTTTCTATGATATAATTGAAATGTGGGGTTTAACGTCCCAAAATCACTATGTGATTATGAGAGCTGCCGTAGTTGAGTGCTCCGGAAATTTCGACCGCCTGGGGTTCTTTAACGTGCCCCCAAATCTGAGCACACAGACTTACAACATTTTCGCCTCCATCGTAAATGCAGCCGCCGCAGCCGGGATTCGATCACGCAACCTGCGGGTCAGCAACCGAGTACCTTAGCCACTAGACCACCGCGGCGGGGCTGTTTTTTATCGCACCATTCCGTAGCAGCCAAGCGCCGGTATTATTGTCAGTAGAAGAGCGGCGCGATGTAATGCAGCTGCACCATTTCAGTTTGATTCACGGCCGGGCCAGTGGCACGGGTGCTCCGCTGAGTGCAGCCACGCGGAGCCCAGTTCACCTTAACAGTGGACGCCACTGTAAGTACATGTTTCAGCTCGTAATATACAAGGAAGAAGAAAGTTTAAGCGGAAAGACAGGGAGGTTAGCCAGTTCTTAGACCGGCTGGCTACCCTGTGCTGGGGAAAGGGGTGAGGGGAATGATAGATGTTAAAAAGAAAAGTTGCGAAGAGAGGTAGAAATTACAAAAAAAATGCGACAGAGGAAAGGCAACATCAAAGAGTATAAGACACTAAAGTCTGTCTCTGAGGCCAGTTGTCCGCAAAAAGCGCAGCAAAGCTTTCAAAGCCTTCTGGGCTGAGGATGGGCTTGGCCAATGACCCAGAATCCTTTGTTCCGACAAAGGCCGATTGTCTAGTCTATCCAGAGCTGCAGTGAGTTCTTGTCTTTGCACGTTGAAATGGGTGCACTCACATAGAAGGTGCGCGATGGTTTCTTCGCAACTGCAGTAAGTGCATGTAGGAGAGCTGGCCATCCCGATGAGATAAGAGTATGCGTTCGTGAAGGCCACTCCAAGCTACAGGCGGCATAGAAGAGTCTCCTCAGCTCGAGATATCCTTGGGGGAAGACGAAGCTGCAGATCGGGATCCAAGTTATGCAGGCGCGCGTTTGTGAAGTCTGTCGAGTTCCACTGTGCCAGTGTGAGGTCACGTGCAAGCGAACGAAGTCTTGTAGCTGCGTCGGTTCTTGAGAACGGGATGGCTGTGTATTGGGTACCATCGTGTGCAGATCTAGCGGCCTCATCTGCGCGGTCATTGCCATATATACCGCAATGGCCTGGTATCCACTGATACACTATGCTGTGCTGTTTTTCGGTTGCTTGGTGATGAAGAAGCCTTATTTCAGCTACTAACTGTTCATTAGGTCCATGGCGAAAGGGTGATATAAGACATTGAAGAGATGCCTTCGAGTCCGAGAAGATCGACCAAATTCCCGAAGGTTCTTTCACTATAAACTCCAGAGCTGCACGAATGGCTGCAAGTTCTGCAGCTGTCGACGACGTCAAATGCGATGTCATGAATTTAATTGTGATGTTCCTCGCGGGAATAACCACTGCCCCTGCAGAGCTTACTGAAGACACCGAGCCATCCGTGTAAATGTGAAGGCGTCCGTTGTGCTTCTCTTGCAGGAAAAGTAATATGGCCTGTTTCAGGGCTAGATGCGACGATTTTTTCTTATTTTGGATGCCAGAAATTGTGAGAAAGGCTTTGAGTGGGTGTAGGCATCATAATGGTATCGGCGGCTGTGCTGCATGCGTGAAGTGCAATGGAAGCACTGCGCAATGCTGAGCTACAGTTGCGCTGAACGCTGAGTGGGGCCTGGAAGTTCGAAGTGAGGCTAGGTGATGAGATGGAAGTCGAGCGAAATGTCTTATGTGCATTCTCAAAGCGTCTACGCGGATGTATGCGTTGACTGGATAATCACGCGCAATGATGACTGTCGCTGCTGTAGACGCGCATCTCGGGAGACCAAGGCATATCCTCAGGGCTTGGGCTTGGATCGACTGGAGGACGCGCAAGTTTGTTCTTCGGATCCCGCAAAGCACAGGTAAGCTGTATCGCATATAACCCAGGAACAGAACAGTGTAGAGTTGGAGCATTGCTTGTACCGATGCACCCCACGTTTTTCCAGCAAGGAACCTCAGTACGTGGGTGATCATGGTGAGTTTAGTTTTCATGTGGGCGATGTGAGGGCTCCAGGAGAGGTCGCGATCAACTATGACTCCGAGGAATCGGTGGGTCTTCACGTAGTTGATCGTGTGTCCGTTAATTTTAATAACATATGGGCTCATAGCCTTATGCGTGAATGCTATAAGCGAGCATTTCCCTGACGACAGCTCTAGTCCCCGTTCTTCCAGGTACTTTGTCGCTATTTTTGCCGCTCTCTGAAGCCGGGCACGCAAATGAAGGCGTGTTACGCCTGACGCCCAGATGCAGATGTCATCTGCATATATTGATAGATGGACAGATTCTGGAAGCGCATCAGCCAGGCCGAGTAGCGCTAGATTGAAAAGTGTGGGGCTAAGAACGCCGCCTTGAGGCACACCTCGATGGTTGCAATGGTGCGTTGTTGTGCCATTCTCCGTCTGTACAAAGAAAGTTCTGCCTTTCAGATAGCTGTGGATCCATTGGTATACCCGACCCCCTAATCCAACATTTTTCATGACATCCAGAATGGCTTCATGTGATACGTTATCGTATGCACCTTTCACGTCCAAGAACAACGCCGCGGATAAACGTTTCAGTCTTTTTTGATGCTGAACAGATGAGACCAGGTCTATAACGTTATCAATTGCGGACCTCCCACGCCGAAAGCCCGTCATAGCATGAGGGTATACCTCGTGGCGCTCCAGGTACCACTCTAGACGAGTCAAAATCATCCTCTCCATCACTTTCCCGAAACAGCTGGTAATCGCGATGGGGCGATAAGAGGTCAAGTGCAGAGGAGATTTACCTGGTTTAAGCACAGGTACGAGGTGGCTGGATTTCCATGAATGAGGGATAAATCCGCTGCTCCACGAGTCGTTGTACACGGATAGAAGGGCCCGTCGAGCTGCTTCTCCGAGGTTGCAAAGAGCCATGTACGTGATCCCATCCGGACCAGGCGATGAAGATCGTTTGCATGCCGTCAAGGCTGCTTGTAGTTCATATAGAGAGAAAAAGGTGTCCATTCTTGAATCTCTGGAAACTGGAGCGTTTTCTAGGTGGCGCGTGGTGCACGTGGACGCATGACCGGCAACTTTCATGCAGAAATCTTCTGCTACTTCAATTTCGGTGCGTCCTTGGTGGAGAGAAAGACACTTGAAGGGGCGATGTTGATGTGGCGATGTTCGTAGGCCACGGACAATCCTCCATGTCTGCGTCAAAGGCTTGTGTGGATCCAAAGATTCGCACAGATGTTTCCAGCGAAAGGATTGAAGTGAAATGATTCGCCGCTGAATTTTTCTCTGTAGGCGCCTTGCCTCCCTCAAGTCGTGAATAGACTTAGTGCGCCTATATCTTCTTTCTGCGCGACGACGGATCGCTCTGAGCCGTTCCAATTCCGCCTGATATTGACAATAATCTGAAGTATGTTGGATATGATAGGTCGCTTCTTGAGTAGCACCTCTAATCATATCCTCGAGGGTGTCAAGAGGAGGCGTTTTATTTTCTTGACACCCTTTTTCCGTCAGTGACCTGAACTTTGTCCAGTCGATGCGAGTCGAAGTGTCGTAGTTAGGCGATTTTTCCAGGCCCTTGATCTTCAAATAAGTTGGTATGTGGTCGCTTCCATGAGTTTCATAGTCTGCGAACCACTTGACCTTTCCATGTAGGCTTCGTGACACAAATGTCAAGTCAAGGCAGCTGCTGTATGTCGTTCCCCGTAGAAACGTTGGGCTTCCGTCGTTTACACAAAGCAGCTGCTGCTCCAGAGCAAAGGAGAATACTTGCCTTCCGCGACTGTCTGTCTTCTGACTTCCCCATAGTGGGTGGTGAGCGTTGAAATCTCCGGTGATGATCCATGGTCCAGGTGTGGCTGTTAACAGTGCACGTAGTCTTTCAGGTTCAAAACGGTTCGAAGGTGATATATATGCGCCTACGAGCGTGAAATTGAGGTCTCTACGTTTAACTGTCAAGCAGACATACTGGTTGTCATCGTGAGGTGCTACACGGTGCTCGATATAGGTAAGGTCGCATCTGATATATACAATGACTTTACTCTGTTCGTTGCAAGTAGCGGACTTGAAGGCTTCGTACCTCGATAGTCGTATTGCATTGTGTAGCCTTGGCTCACAGATAACAATAATTGGAAACTGGTTTTTGAACACAAATTGTCGTATATCAGAAATGCGCGGCTTGAGGCCTCGGGCATTCCACTGAAATATCGAAGCTCCTTTGACCTCTTTACAAAAGGCTTGCAGAGGCGGAGCCATGGTGCCTTTCCAGACTTGATAGCACCGGCTTCAGCGCATCCACTAACTGAAGTGCACTTTTTGCAGCCGGACTGTCAATGCTAGTGAGGAGCATACGAATGGTGTTCATAAGGGCCTTTACCATGGCTACGATTTCTTTGTCGCGACTAACACCGCATTCTCGTTCCGAAGTTATTGTAGACGAGCGATGCGGTGGCTCAGACGGTGGGTCTATCGTTGGCAGCGCTGACCATGCTTCAGGCGAGCCCGTGATGCTCTTGTCTTGCTTGGAGGATTTGTTGTCGGCGTGTCTAGACGCTTGAGGTGGTACGCCGGTGGTCGTTTGGTGAGGTTCAATCCTTGCTTCAGCACTAGGTCTCCTCAGGGGCCTCCGGCGACGAAACCGCCGGCGTCGTACTTGGGCAGCGGCTTCCCTGTGAGTTGAGCCATCCCGGACCATTTGCCTCAACACTTGCATTTCCTTTTTCATGATTGGGCAATCTTTCGACGATGCTTCATGAGGGCCATGACAGTTTTGATATTTTCGAAGTTCTGCCTGGCAAGTATCTGCGCTATGTGATTCTGAGCAAAGCGAGTACACAGCCAGGTTTGTACAAACAGCACTGACATGTCCCAATCTATAACATTTCCGGCATTGAAGGGGCTTCGGTACGAAGGGTCGCACTGTGTGTCGAAAATGGCCGACCTTGACTTGCGATGGAAGGCTGTCACCCTTGAACACGAGCTTCACGCAGCGTGATTTGCCAAGGCGACGAGCTTGCAGTGTAGTAGGTCCTGCAGACACTGGTTTGATGAGAGCAGCAAAGTCACTTTCGCTGATGGAAATGTCGATGTCATAAATGACGCCTGCCGTAGAGTCGCGGTCATCAGGTATATATGAGCGAACATTGATGTTATCCAACATCTTGACGTTGCTCAGCACTTCCAATGTGCTTCGTTGAGTGACGTCTACGGCGAGGATATTCTTACGGCCATTGATCCGCACGTCCGCGATTTCTCCCTGGGCGAGTTCCTCAAGAAACCTAGACGTGACTTGACGATTGAGCCGGTTGAGACTATGAGCCGCATCGACCGGCACAAACAGAATTGTGTATATCGTGGGCTCTCGCGTCGTCGTCACATTCTTACTTGTTGTTGGATACGGCATCACTAGTCTTCTTTTTCGCTGCCGCCTTGTCACAGGCACGAAGTCGCCTTCGTCGGAGCTCTCGTCGCTGGCCGTAGAGTAAATCAGCGTGTCTTCGCTGTCGGCATCACTCGGGTGGCCCGTACGCTTTCTCGTGGTAGCTGCGGACGACGTCGATGGTTGCAGTGGAAGCCCAGGCGAATCCACGTCCATCGCCGCAGTCACTGGAACGGTGCCTTCCAAAGAGTCGCAGAAAAACTTTGAAAAATTACAGATAGTGACAGCAGTGTTCTACGCCAGAATCACTTCGTCGTCGTTTTCCTCGTAATATACAAGGGTGATAAGGCGGGGTATACGCTAGCTTCCGTTGTGTGGTAGCTTGAACTCTTTTTGAGTCAGCTCACAGGTAGCAATGTGGATTATTAGTTTATTATTTGATGCTCTTCCTCAGAAGCGCCAAGTTTAATCTTATCGATGGCCCGACAGGGTTATGACTCGTTCAAAGGCAGGTGAGGGCTCGATTCAAACAACTGTTGTGCTTGAACTTGACACCACACGGCAACATAGCATCCGTGTCTCTTCAGCATATGTGTGTGTTTCACCTTTCTTTATTGCCATTTATCACATTTATGGCATCGTATGAAGCCCATTGGTACAACGAATGCTGCCTGTCTAATTATAAGTAGCAATACTGTCCAGTTCGCCTAGATATTAGGCCACTAATCTGCTAAAATATACATTGTGTACTTTCAGCTCACAATATCCCAGGCAGGCATTTCTGTAGGCTCTTGGAAAGCAGACATACAGAAAGACAGCGAGATGAAAGAAAGGCTGGTAGCTAGGTGAAGCAGCTATTTGCATCCGGTTGCTCACCTGACATGGGTGAGGCAGGAAAATATGAGTCGTAAAGAGGGTATAAAAAGAGAAAAAAGAGAAAAGCGCACACATCGCAAAAAAGAACTAACATTACGTAGCATATTGTAAGGTAAGACCTTTTTTGTGCAATTCTACTAAACTTTTAGCGTTCCTTGAACACAGGCGTAAATTCATAACCATTCCGCTTCAATTGTTCTCTTTCAACGTCTACGATAAAGCGTATATTTGAATCATTTACCTAAGTACACAGAGTAAACAAGACAGAAGTTTATGGGAAGACAGAGGCTGGAGGCTCGAAAGCGGTGAAAAATAGTGCAACAAAGAATGTCGCTGGAGTGAACTTTCCAAGAAGACCACTGGTCTTCCTCAGGTCTCTTGCTGTGCTACAGGTAAGCAAGACCGGCGCAGATAAGCAAGACCGACGAAGGAACAATCTCGTAATATACGTAGTGATGGCTCGGGTGTGGCATACATCATAGCATAATAATAATTGGGGTTTAGCAGTTCAAAACCAGGATTTTTTTAGCGACGCTTCAGCGAAGGGCTCCGGAAATTTTGACCATGGGGTGTACTTTAACATGCCCAGACACCACACAGTACAAGTGCGTCTACCGTTTCGCTTCAATTGAAATGCGACCGCCATAGGCGGGATCAAACCCGCCTGACTTTAGGGTCAGCAGCCAACCACCGTAACCATTATACAACCGCGGCGGACACGCATCATAGCCTCTGTGATGGAGCTTCCGGAAAATTTCAAGGCGTTGCAGCTATGCGGTGCATGACGTTTTGACGCAAATCGATACAGTACACGGCGCTGAAGCCTATTCAATAATGATAAATCTAGCAATTCATTCACAATCATGTCTCCGAATGTACGGCGTCAATATCTGCTCACGTGCAAGATGTACCTCAGCAGCCTACCTAAATTTACGTTCATTGCAAAGAGTGGCAGTTCTTTTGTCGGAGCTAAACAAATAACTTGCGAGCCTGTATTTGCATCTGTATAAAACATAGTGGTGGTCATGGCAACGGACACATCAAAGTGAGTCAATAGGCCGTGTGGGGCTGCTATTGAATAAAGAGTGCAAATAGAATTAGCCATTTATCCAACATTTAGAATTCACCTGAAGTATTGCGGCCAATGTCCGTATAACAAGGAGATGTTAGCTGCATGTGTCCATACCTAGGTTATTTGAATAATATTAAGCCATCTATTCATTCGTAAGCTTTTTGCGGAGTTTGCATGTGCTTTAAAGACTTGAGTACACGCCTCTTGGTCCTTGCCCTTGCCCGAATCCATCCTTATACCGGCCTTTCTTTCTGGTCCCAAGTAGTAACATGGTGTACACGTTAGCGTGACATCATCAGCATCATCATTATCATCATCGTTATCATCATCATTATCGTTATCCCCATTATCACCATAATTATCATCTTAATAATCATTAGCCTGATTACGCCCACTGCAGTACAAAGGCATCTCCCATGTTCCGCCAGTAACTCACGGTCCTGCGCTTGCTGCTGCCACTTTATGCCCTCATACTTCCTAATGAATCCCATCTGCCCACCTAACTTTCTGTCTCCCCCTCACCAACTTGTCTTCTCTGGGAATCCAGTCAGTTACCTTTAATCACCAGCGGCTATCCTGCCTGCGTGCTACGAGCCCGGCCCATGCCCCTTTCTTCTTATCAGCTTCATCTATGATAACATTTACTTGGGTTTATTCCCTCAGCCGCTCTCCTCTCTTCTTGTCTCGTAAGGTTACACCTATTATTACCTTTTCCATCGCTCACTGCGTCGTCAAAAATTTAAGCTGAACCCTCTTTGTAAGCCTACAGGCTTCTACTCCATAGGTAAGTATCAAAAGGATGCAGCCGTTATAATATGTTCCTCTTGAGGGATAGTGGCAATCTACCTGCCAAGTTTTGAGAGTGCTTGCTAAATGTCCTCCACCTCATTCTTATTCTTCTAGTTACTTCAATCTCGTGGTTCGGCTCCGCGGTTCCTACCTCTCTTAAGTATAGATACGTTGGGACGATGGGAAGAATAAGGGATAAGACCCAATGAAGAATACCTTAGTTAGCTGCGCTCCACCGATGACGTTGCATTGCTGAGTAACTCAAAGAACGAATTACAATTCATGATCAAAGAATTAGACAAGCAGAGGATGGAGGTATGTCTAAAATATTCTGCAGAAAAAGAAAGAGAACAGCGTTTCGAGACTGGTAGCAGTGCACCTAAAGTTGTAATAGTGTACGTCTACTTGGCGTGATATAGAGTGGCGTATAAGTGAAGGTTGTTTACCAGCTGAGCTGACAAAGAAGGCAAATAAAAAGAATAATGTGATCAACCCTATTTGTATGCTGTTTGCAAACAGTACACACTGCGTAGGCCACACGGTTCTTGGGCGATCATACTTACTGTGATGAAAAAAGACAGTCAGTTAAAAAAAATAATTCAAGTAAGGTCAAGGGGCCAAAAGAAAGATTTATTAGGGGCTCTTTAATTTCACTCAGTCTCGACACCTGTTCATCCTAATCAAATAGATTAAATTACTTACGTTTCGCCCAGTACGCGGGGCACCGTACACGTTCAGTTATTAATACTAGATCACCCCAGCGACTGCACGTGCGTGCTGAATGTCGCTCTAAACTCATGTTGGGATAAGACAATGCATGTATCGGCACCAGTTCTAAGGGGCTCCTCACGATTGAGGACCCATCATTCGCGAGTGTTAAAGAATAACCTCGGCTAATGGATCACCGGAGGTAACGACGCTTCACACTCCGCAGAGAAAATAACTGCAAGTAGATTTTCTTTCAAGCAGGCACCCCGAAAATAAATGCTCGAATAACACTTGCAAACTGCTAGCACGGAGCAGGCAATAAATAAGCCCAAATATCAAGTGCGCTTGAAGCAGCGACTCGACGTCGGGGCAACCAACTCTTTGGCCGAATGTATCCCTATGGCTAATTTCCTCTCTTCGGTTATTCCTAGCGGCCGTAATTAAGAAGACCCTGCATAATGAAAAGAGCACTCATTATCAGCTACGGCCCAACCATGTGATTGCCACTGCAGATATAAAAATGGGCTGCCGGTTTGAGGACCAATTGCTCTTGGTTCCCTTCTACGCCTTAGGCGCCACGAATATCTAGGCATTCTTGTTTTCTTTTTTTTTTCGAAAGGGTTTTCCCTCACTAGGCAATACAACAAACTCGAATGAGCATTGCGAGACACTGCTTGAAATTCCTCCGCCATCAACTTTGCTTTGCATGACACATGATTCATAGTACTGCTTGTATGTGTACTACGCCCTGTAAAACATTCCCGGTGGGGTTGCTTCGGAGCAGCAAGGGTGGATAATGATCACTGCGTTCGTATTTCCGACCGTAGTACATAAGAGAACACCACAGACGTTTTGAAAATGCGGCCTGTGGCACTAGAAAATTATTCACTAGAATTTTCTATTCAAACAATGACTAGTATTTTTTTTATTTACAACTGTCAATCCCGTTACGCATTCTTACAGTAGTGGGTATATGAACACAAAAAAGAAACAATGACTTGGCTTAGATTGATAAACCGCTATTTGAGAAATCTAATACCGTACATTTTACTGTCATAAGTTTATTAAAAACCAGGAAAATCAAGGTTGAAGTTTGATTTTTAAATTCCATGTTGAAGTCTCCGCGGGTGACGTAACAAATTTTAAAATGCAGTTTTGGTATTTTCGCGACATTGACTTGATGGAATTTTTCAAACCTTCGTATGCTAGACCGATGGCACCTACAGATGACAATGTACTTCATTTTTATTCAGTACAAGCTATGCAGGGCCCAGTAGAAGCCTTCAAACTTTACTTCATAACGATGTTTGGTGCGGAAGTTTCAAGGGGACGTCTCCATCTGCATTTTGTCTGCAGAAGGACTGAAAGCTGGGCCATTTGGTGATAATACTTGAACCTATATATTTAGCGCTGCGATTTATCTCTTCTTCTCTTGCGTCCACGTAGTCATGCACTGAGTTTAAAATATGTTCAAGCATTTTCTATTCGCGTGTTTCTTCGCTTAGCAAGCGTCATGCATGTCGCAATAAGAGTGGTGTTTTCGAGATTGTAAAATTGTACAATACTAATACGAGAAAAATTGTTTTGCTCTTTAGTGTCCCCGATAAAAAGTCTACAAACATTGTGGTACACGTTAACACAATCATGCAATGCTTATGTCGGGTTACAAAAAAATGTTACAAGATATGAAAAGCACAATGAACCCATGTAATTACCATGTGAGATGACGCAACATAACTTTGTCTCAGTTACGTAGAAAACTATACAAAATACCATAACACAAAAAACGAAACATAAAGACAATTACATGAGATATAAAATTGATGACAGCGCCACCATGTTATATCAAAAATAACAAATACCCTTTTAAAAGGATAATGATATTTGTACGCATTAGTGATAGAATCGCTAATGTGTTGCTGACAGCTTGGTTTGGGCAGCAAGCTCAACAAATTTGTTCACAATGGGCTGTGTCACCTCCATATCTGATCAGGCGCCCCAATCCCGAGCAGCCCACGAAAAGAATGAAAAACTAAATGTGTTGCGAGCGCAAAAAGCATGCTTAGAGTGTTAGGCGATGCTCATGACATGTTTTTCGGGAAGAGTTGTTGGAAATGCTGGCGTTTTTAAATCCCATTCATTTTTGTTGTCCAGGATGATGCGCAAAAAATTGAGTCGGTACAGCACCGCACGTGTGTAGGACACTTCCTAACAGCACCTGCATAGGCGAGTCGGTGCGTCTGTATATGCTAAAGCCTGACTACACCTGCATAGGCGAGTCGGTGCGTCTGTATATGCTAAAGTCTGACTACACGTGTGGGTTGCAGCCCATCAGCGCTTGGCTTTTTGACGCAGCGCTGCGTCCTCTCCTATAAAGGGAGAAGAAAGTGCAGCTTCGCGTAGCCTCGAGTTCTTTCTATCCATAGAGAGAGGGCGCAGCGCCACATCAAAAAGCCATGCGCTGATGGGCTCCAACCTACACGGGTAGTCAGGCCTTTACAGATAAATCGCGCGGCTTCGCGCAGTAAAATCTCAATAGTAACTATGTTTGAATACACGAGGTGCATGCTGACTCGCATATTTTGAGATAAAGCATATAATGGTCTCATTGGCTAAAACCTTTGCTTCTATTGTAGAGTAACGTAGGGCCCACTTAAAAGAAAACGAAAAAAACTAAAATTTACACCAGCTCGCGCTAGGGAACCATGTGTATATGCGAAAGCAGCGGGCGCTAACGCTTACACTGATCGCGGCGTTGCCCAGGAGAGAAACCTTGAGAGGCAGAAAGCACGCCGTAATAGACCAGTGTTTCCTACTGGAACATGCCAATTGCTGCTAGTAGGCAATGACAGAGATAGGTCTCCGATTGGACTCAGAGACCCCCAATCGGCTTTTACTTAACGCACACGCTGCGAATCTTTCTTGTTCAACAACGCACTGAAGAAATCTTCCAAAGGCACTACCTTGGAGGTCAAGATTTAGTGACTATATATACGGGGTGGCTAGGGAACAGTTTTACCGCGCGAGCAGTCAATGTTTTCAATGAAGAAGCTCCCTAATAGACGCTGCCTGCGTCGGCGTTGCGAGGCGAGAGAGGGGCGGGGGGTGGCGTAGGAGAGGTGTAGGAGGGAGTGCGCAAGTGCTCAGTGTTAGTGTAAACACCGCAGGGAGGGCTGCCTAGAGGAGAGAGATTGGGAGGGGACACGCATGCGCCGTAAAGGTGGTCACGCTGCACACCTGGTTTGCAGGATTTCAACAAGTTAGAGAACGTTTCACAAACACCCTGGAAGCCAGGGTAATAGGTATGAAGAACTCTGATTGCCTCAATGAAATCAATAAGAGATATTGATATGTGCTCTAAAATTTTACAGCAAGTAAATGAGGGTGAAATATGCCTTTAATTCGACTGACGAGAACTGTCACCAGATTTGTAGACTGGCACAATTTTCGCAATTTTTCATTCGGCTGGAAAGCATTGTTCTCAAACTGACTTGTACAGAAGGCATAGGTATCTGCTGAGAGGCTTGGCATAGCGTTAAAGGAAACAGTTTGGTATTCTGTGTGCACCGCTGGAACTTCGTCTAATTTTAATAAAAATCACAGCAGCCTGCTTCGGTTACGAGTGGTGCACTTAGCGCTTCATCTTGCACTATATTTTCTGGCCGGTACGTTAGCGCAATGCCACTGACAGGGGCCTGTGCGGAATGAGAAGGCAGCGTTTAACGCTTCAGCTTGTTGCTTTTCATCCTTATAAGTGACAACGGTTTCAACGACCAGCTCTTCATGCAATATGCGCCTAATTGTTACCTTGTGCTTCTAAAACTCTTTGTTACACATGTGTTTTCCCGAAATGAAGCCTGTATACGCGTAGTGTATGTTGGTAAAGGAGTTTCCAGCACCGGCATGGCTCAGTGGTAGAATACTGGAACAGATAGGTAGAGGATTCGGGTTGGAATCGCATTCTGTCTTGAATTATTTATTTGTTTTTTTTTTGTGCGGTAGCGGTTACGGAC